>JAJSRW010000717.1:0-57155 GCA_022414725.1 Microglena sp. YARC | reverse complement strand
CCTCGACCACCAGTCACCACAAACATTTAACCACACCACTCACCCGACCACCACACAACCTCGACCAACCAGCACCACAAACACTTTAACCACCACCACTCACCAGCACCACACACCTCGACCACCAGCACCACAAACACTAATCCACCACCACTCACCAGCACCACACACCTCACCACCAGCACCAACAAACACTTTTAACCACCACCACTCACCAGCACCACACACCTCGACCACCAGCACCACTAACACTTTAACCACCACCACTCACCAGCACCACACACCTCGACCACCAGCACCACAAACACTTTAACCACCACCACTCACCAGCACCACACACCTGGAACCACCAGCCACCACAAACACTTTAACCACCACCACTCACCGAGCACCACACACTCGACCACAGCACCACAACACTTTTAACCACCACCCACCACCAGCACCACACACCTGACCACCAGCACCACACAACACTTTAACCACACCACTCACCAGCAGCCACACACCTCGACCACCAGCCACCACAAACACTTTAACCACCACCACTCACCAGCACCACACACCCTTCGGAACCACCAGCACCACAAACAATTTAAACCACCACCACTCACCAGCCACCACACACCGTCGACCACCAGCACCACAAACACTTTAACCAGCATACTCACCAGCACCACGACACTCACACCAGCACCACACACTTAATCATCAACGATCACCAGCACCACAAACACTTAACCACCACCACTCACCAGCACCACACCAACCTTCGAAACCCCAAAAAAAACCAGCACCACAACACCTTTAACCACCACCACCACCAGCCACACCACCCTACCACCAGCCACCACAAACAATTTAATAACCACCAGCCAACTCACCAGCCACCACACACCCGGACCACCAGCACCACCAAAACACGAACCAGCATTATCACCACACACACACCTCGACCACCAGCACCACTAACACTTTAACCACCACCACTCACCAGCTCCACACACCTGGACCACCAGCACCACTAACACTTAACCACCACCACGTCACCAGCCACCACACATCCCTCGACCACCAGCACCACTAACCTTTAACCAACCCACCACTACCAGCACCACACACCGACACCAGCACCACTAACACTTTTAACACACCACTCAACAGCACCACACACCTGACCACCAGCACCACAAACACTTAACCAGCATTACTCACCAGCCCACCACACCTCGACCGACCAGCCCACAAACACTTTAACCGACCACCACTCACCAGCACACACACCTCGACCACCAGCACACAAACACTTTAACCCCACCACTCACCAGCACCACACACTCGACCACCAGCACCACAACACTTTAACCACCACCACTCACCAGCACCCACACACCTCGACCACCAGACACCACAAACAGCTTTAACCACCACCACTCACACCAGCACCACACACCTCGAACCACCAGCACCCACAAACACTTTAACCACCACCACCCACCAGCACCACACACCTGACCACCAGCACACAAACACGATTTAACACCACCACTCACCATCACCACCACACTCGACCACCAGCACCACAAACACTTATAAACCACCAGCACTCTCCAGCCACCACCACACCCGGACCACCAGCACCACAAACATTTAACCAGCATTAGTCACCACACCACACAACCCTTCGACCACAGCCACCACTTAACACTTTAACCACCCACAACCACCAGCACCACACACCGGACCACCAGCCACCACTAACACTTTTAACCACCACACTCACCAAGCTCACAACACCTGGACCACCAGCACCACTAACACTTTAACCACCACCACTCACCAGCTCCACACACCTGGACCACCAGCACCACAAACACTTTAACCACCACCACTCACCAGCATCACACACCTCGACCACCAGCACCACAAAACAATTTAACCCACCACCACTCACCAGCACCACACACCTGGACCACCAGCACCACAAACACTTTAACCAACCACCACTCACCAGCACCACACACCTGGACCACCAGCACCACAAACACTTTAACCAGCATTATCACCACACCACACACCTCGACCACCAGCACGCACTAACACTTTAACCACACACCACTCACCGCACCACAAACACTTTAACCAGCCACCACTCACCAGCACCACACACCTGGACCACAGCACCACAAACACTTTAACCACCACCACTCACCAGCACCACACACCTGGACCACCAGCACCACAAACACTTTAACCAGCATTACCACCAGCACCACACACGCCTCGACACCAGCACCACTAACACTTTTAACCAACCACCACTCACCAGCACCACACACCTCGACCACCGCACCCCACAAACACTTTAACCAGCCACCACTCACCAGCACCACACACCTAGACCACCAAGCACACAAACACTTTAACCAGCATTACTCACCAGCACCACACACCTCGACCACCAGCACCACAAACACTTTAACCACCACCACTCACCCAGCACCACACACCTCGACCACCGAGCACCAACCTAACACTAACCACCACCACTCACCAGCACCACACACCTCGACCACCAGCACCACAAACACTTTAACCCACCACCACCGCACCAGCACCACACACCTGGACCACCCAGCACCAACAAAACACTTTAACACCACCACTTCACCAGCACCACAGCCACCTCGACCACATCACACCCACAAACACTTTAACCACCACCCACTTCAACCTAGCCACCACACACCTCGACCCACCAGCCACCCACAAAACACTTTAACCACCAGCAACTCACCAGCACCACAAACACCTCACCACCAGCACCACAAACACTTAACCACCACCACTCACTAGCACCAACACCTCACCACCCAGCACCACAAACACTTTACCACCACCCTCACCAGCCACCACACACCCCAACCACCAGCACCACTAAACACTGTTAACCACCACCACTCACCAGCACCACACACTGGACCACCAGCACCACAACAACTTAAACCACCACACCTGCACCAGCACCCACACACCTCGACCCACCACCACAAACACTTAACCACCACCACTCACCAGCACCACACACCTGGCGACCAGCCAGCACCGACAAACACTTTAAACCACCACCACTCTACCAGCACCACACACCGGCGACCACCAGCACCACAAACACCTAACCACCACCACTCACCACATCCACACACCTCGACCACCAGCACCACAAACAGCTTAACCACCACAACCACTCACCAGCACCACAACAGCCTCGACCACCAGCACCACAAACATTAACACCACCCACCACCAGCACCACACACCTCACCACCAGCACCACAACACTTTAACCACAAACCACTTACCAGCACCACACACCTCGAACCCACCAGACCACAAACACTTTAACCACCACCACTCACCTAGCAACCACACACCTGACCACCAGCACCACAAACACTGTTACCACCACCAACTCACCAGCCCACACACACCTCCGACCACCAGCACCACACACACTTTAACCACCACCACACACCTGGACCACCAGCACCCACAAACACTTTAACCACCAACCACTCACCAGCCCAACCACACCTCGACCAACCAGCACCACAAAACACTTTAACTACACCACTCCACCAGCACCAACCACACCTCGACCACCAGCCACCCACAAACACTCGACCACGCAGCAAACACAAACGAAACCAGCAATCGCACTCACCAGCACACACAACTTGAGCCACCAGCACCACAAACACGTTTAACCCACCACCACTGCACCAGGACCACACAGCCTCAGACCTAACAGCACACAAAATTACTTTAGGACCGCTTTACACCACCAGGCACTCTACCAGCAGCACCACCACAACCCGGTTCGACACCAGACAAACCACCAAACACTTAACCAGCTATTAGTACAGCACCAACGACCCTCGACCAACGCGTGGCAGCACACTAACAACTTAACCACCACACGACTCACCAGCTGCCCCACTGAACCCGACAGCACCACTAACACTTTTAACCACACCACTCCCAGACACACACACTTCACCACCAGCACCCACAACACTTTACCTACAGCACCACGACACTCGACACAGCACCACTAAACTTTAACCAGCACCCTCACCAGCACACACACCTGGACCCACTCAGCCACCACAACCACTTTAACGCACACGACTCACCTACACAACACATACTCACCCCTGCAACCACACACCTTGACTCACCAGCACCACACACCTCGAACCACCAGCAACCACAAACACTTAACATCATTACTCATCGCACCACACACCATCGACCACCGCACCACTAAACACTTTTAACCACCACGTCACCAAGCACCACAAACACTTTAACCACCGCACACTCACCAGCACCACACCACCTCGACCACCACACCACAAACACTTTAAACACACCCCCACAGCACCACACACCTCGACCACCAGCACCACCCAAAACACTTTAACCAACACATCACCAGCATCCACCACACCTCGACCCACCAGCACCACAAACAATTTAACCACCACCACTCACCAGCAACCACACACGTGGACCACCCGCACCACAAAACACTTTAACCACCACCACTCACCACCACACACCTGCGACCACCGAGCACCAACAAAACACTTTAACCACATTAGTCACGAGCACCACCACCTCACCACCAGCACACTAACACTAACCACCACCACTCGACCAGCACCACAAAAACTTTCACCACGCAAAACTGCCACGCAACCACACACCAGCACCAGCACACACCTAAACCAGCATTACTCACGCCACCACCTCGACCACAGCACCACTAACACTTTAGACCACACCACTCACCTGGACCACCAAGCACCACAAACACTTTAACCACCACCACTCACCAGCACCACCACACCTCGACAACCAGCACCACAAAACACTAACCCACCACCACTCACCAGCACCACACAGGCTCGACCACCAGCATCCACAAACACTTTAACACAGCACCACTCACACAGCACGCACACACCTCGACCAACAGCACCACAAACACGTTTAAACCAGCACTCCACCAAGCCACGAGACAGCACCTCGACCACTGCAGGCACCACAAAACACTTTAAAACCACTCACCACTCACAGCACCACAAGACCTCGAGCACGAGCGAGGAACCTAACACTTTACTGTTACCAACCACACACCTCGACACTCAACCACAAACACTTAAACTGCACCACTCACCAGCACCACACAACCTGGACCACCAGCACCACCAAAACAATTTAACAGCATCACACACCTTCGACCAGCACACACACTTCGACCCACCAGCATACACAAACACTTTACCACCAACACCATCACCAGCACCATACACACCTCGACCACCAGCACCAACAAACACTTTAACCACCACCACTCACCAACACGACACACGCTGCGACTGGACACCCAGTCCCAACAAACACTTTACCACCACCACCACCAGCACCACACACTTTCACAACCAGCACACACTCACCACACACAACCACTCACCAGCACCCACAGAACACTTTTAACCAACACTCACAGTCACAGCACAAAACACTTAACCAGCATCACACTCACCAGCCACCACACACCTCGAACCACACACCACAAACACTTTTAACCACCACCACTCACCAGCACCACACACCGTCGACCACCAGCACCAACAAACACTTTAACCACCCACTCACCAGCACCACACACCTTCGACCACCAGCACCACAAACACTTAACCACACACTCACCAGCACCACACACCTCTGGACCACCAGCACCACAAAACACTTTAAACCACCACCACTCACAGCACCACACACCTCGACCACAGCACCACAAACACTTTTAAACCAGCACACTCACCAGCACCACAACCTCAACCATCAAACCACTCACCGCACCACACACCCTCGACCGCACCAGGCACAAACACTTTAACCACCACCACTCACAGACACACCACCACACAACCTCGACCACCAGCTACCACACCCTCCACAAACACTTATAACCACCCACCACTCACCAGCACCACACACCTCGAAACACCAGCAACCACAAAACACTTTACCCAGCCACCACCACATCACGCGAGCACCACACACCCTTCGACCACAAGCCCACACCTTAACCACTTTACCACTCACCAGCCACAAGCACACACTCAACCCACCAGCACGACACCACACTCCACTCACGACACTTTTAACACAGCACCAAACACCTTCACCAACACACTCCGACACAGCCACAAACACTTTAACCACCAACCCACTCACCAGCACCACACACCTGGACCACCAGCGGACCACAAACACTTTAAACCACGCACCGCACTCCACCAGCACCACACACCTCGACCACCAGCACCACAAACACTTTTTAACCACACACACTCACAGCACCACACACCTCGACCAACAGACCACAACCACCACAACACTTTAACCACCACCACCACCACCACAAACACTTCTTTAACCAGCACCCACCACTTTTAACCACACCAACTCACCAGCAACCACACACCTCGACCACCAGCACCACAAAACTAACACACCACTAACCACCACCACCTCACCAGCACAACACCCTCACCACCAGCACCACTAACACTTCTTTAACCACCAGCACCACTCACCAGACACCACACACCTCGACCACCAGCCACCACAAAACACCTTTAAACACCAACCACTCACCAGCACCAACACCATCACACCTCGACACCAGCACCACAAACACTTTTTAACCAGCACCCCACCGCTCGACCACCAGCCCGAACAAACACCTTTAAAAGCACCACAAACACTTAACCACCACCAACCTGCACCAGCACACACACCTGCCACACACCGGACTCACCAGCACCAACCACACCATCGACCACAGACAAACACTTTAACCACCACCACACCACTCGACCCTCCAGCACCACAAACACTTAAACAGCAACCACTCAGCAGCAGGCGCAAACAACAACCACCCAGCACCACTATACACCTTTAACCACCGCACTCACCAGCACCACACACCTCGACCACCAGCACACAAACACTTTAACCACACCACATTCACCAGCACCACACACCTGGACGCAAACCAGCACCCACAAACACTTTTAACCACCAGCCACTCACCGCACAGCACACACCTACAACACGACCACCAGCAACCGACCACACAAGACCACCACGCTTTAAACTCAAAGCACCCACAATAACCATCACCAGGCACCTACACACCTCGACCCGACCAGCACCACAAACACTTAACGCACCACCATAAAACCAGCCACCACTCACCAGCAACCGAACACAGCCGCACCGACACAGCACCAGCTGGACACCCAGCACACAAAACACTTTTAAACCAGCAACAGCACCCACAACACCGTCGACCACCACCCTCGACCACTATAAGCACCACAAACACTTTAACCAGCACCACCAACACAACAGCACCACAAAAACACTTTTAACCACCACCAACTCACCACTCACCACACACCCGCAGCACCACAAACACTGTTAACCACCACCACTCACCACACACCACCACCTCGACCACCCACCCACAAACACTCACCAGCACCACACAAATAAACCAGCACCACTCACCACCATTTTCGACCTGCTACACCACAGCCAACACTTTAACGCACCACAGCACACATCACTACCGACTCACCAGCACCACACACCTCACCATTTAAACCAAAGCACTCAAACAGCACCAACACACCTCGACCCGACCACCAGCACACTAACAACTTTAACCACCACCACCCTCACCAGCACCACACTCACCTCGACCAACACACCACAAACAACTTAACCACACCACTCACCAACCACCACCTCGACCACCAGCACCACAAACACTTTAACTCCACCACCACTCACCAGCACCACACACTCGACCACGCACCCTCGCACCACTAACACTTTACCACCACCACTGCAGCACCAGGGGAACCTCGACCACCAGCCCACAAAGGGACTTTTAACCACCACCACTCACCAAGCACCACACAACCCTCGAACCACCAGCACCACAAACTACTTTAAAACCAGCATTTACTTAAGCACCACACTTTTAAGAAACCGTAGATTGCACCAAGGAGAGGAAGATTGGACACGGTGGATGGTTTAACCACCACCACTCACCACCACTACCTCGCAACACAGCACCACCAAACACTTTAACCACCAACACTTTCGGACCACCAGCACCACAAACACTTTTACCAAGCACCACTCACCAGCAACCACCACCTCGCACCAGCACCACAAACACTTAAACCACCACACTCACCAGCACCAACAACCACTGAGACCACAGACAAACACTTTAACCACCACCATCTCACCAGCACCACACAGCCTCGACCACCAGCACCACAAACACTTAACACCACCACTCACCCAGCACCACACACCTCGACCACCAAGCACCACAAACACTTTAACCAACCACCACATCACCAGCACAAGACACACCTCGACCACTGCAGCACCACAAACACTAACCAGCACCTCACCAGCACCACACACCTCGACCACCAGCCAACCACAAACACTTTCACCAGCACCAGCCACACACCTCGACCACCAGCACCACATGGGGTCAAATTCGTAACCACCACTCCCAGCACACACACCTCGACCATTCAGCACCACAAACACTTTAACCAACTCACGCAGCACCACCACGCTACCACCAGCACCACACACCTCGACCACCACTGCACCACAAACACTTAAAACCAACACACGCACTCACGCAGCACCACAACCTCACCAAGCACCAACAAACACTTTTACCAACAATTACGACCAACCAGCACACCTTCGACCACCAGCACGCACACTTTAAACCAGAGCACCAACACCTTCTGACCACCAGCACCACAAACACTTTAACCACCACTCGACTCACGCAGCACCACCTGGGAACCACCAGGCACCACAAAACATTTTTAGCCCAGCATTACTCACCAGCAAGCCACAACACTCGACCAACCAGCCAACAAAACACTTTTAAACCAACCACTCACCGCTACACACCTCGACCACCAGCCACACAAACCACTTTACCACCACCACTGCCCAGCACTCACCAGCACCACCACACCACCACCAGCACCACTAACACTTTAACCACCACCACTCACAGCAGCCACCACACCTCGACCACCAGCACCACAAACACTTTAACCAGCACCACTCACCAGCACCACACACCTCGACCACCAGCACCACAAACACTTTAACCACCACCACTCACCAGCACCACACACCTCGACCACCAGCACCACAAACACTTTAACCACCACCACTCACACAGCAACACACTCGACACCAGCACCACAAAACACTTTAACCCACCACCACTCACCAGCACCACACACCTCGAACCACCAGCACCACAAACACTTTTAACCACACCACAAACACTCACCAGCACCAACTCGACCACCAGCACCACAAAACACTTAACCACCACCACTCACCAGCACCACACACCTCGACCACGGCAGCAACCACTAACACTTCCACTGCACCAGCACCACACAACCAGCACCAGCACCACCACCACTACCACTCACCAGCAATTACTTCACCCACCACACACCTTCGACCACCAGCACCACCACCTTTAACCACCACAACTTTTCACCACCACAAAACACTCACCAGCACCACACACCTCAGACCACAGCAACACACGCACCACAAACACAACACATTACTCACCAGCCACCTCACACACACACCTCGACACCAGGCACAAAACACCACTCGACCACCGAACCACCAGCACCACAAAACACTTACCACACCACACCACTCACCAGCACCAACAACTCACACACACACCTCGACCACCAGCACCACAAACACTTTTTAAACCACCACCACTCACCAGCACACACACAACCTCGACCACCAGCACCACAGACTCACCAGCACCACAACACTTTAACCACCACCACTCACCCACCAGCCACCACAAACACTTACCACACAACACACCACCTCGCACACACACCACCAGCACCCACAAAACACTTTAACCACCACCACTCACCAGCACCACACACTTAAAACAACTCACCAGCACCACAAACACTTTAACCACCACCACTCACCAGCACCACACACCTCGACCACCAGCACCACACACTCGGACCACCCAGCACCACCAAAACACTTTAACCACCAACCACTCACCAGCACCCACACCTGACCACCAGCACCACAAAACACTTAACCACCTCGACAACCGCACCACAACACTCACCAGCACCACACACCTCGACCAACCAGCACCACAAACACTTTAACCAGCCACATTCACCAGCACCACCACACCTTCGAACACCAGCACCACACACTTTAACCACCACCACACCAGCTGGACCACCAGCACCCACAAACACTTAACCAGCATTACTCACCAGCACCACACACCTCGACCACCAGCACCACTAACACTTTAACCACCACCACTCACCAGCACCACACACCTCGACCACCAGGCAACAAAACACTTTAACCACACCACTCACCACCACCACTCACCAGCCACTCGACCAGCACCAGCACCACAAACACTTTTAACCACCCCAACCACACAGCACTCACCGCACCACACACCTCGACCACACAGCACCACAAAACACTTTAACCACCACCACTGCACCACACACCTCGACCACCAGCACCACAAACACTTTAACCACCACCACTCCAACAGATCACAACACACACCTCAACCACCAGCAGCATACCTCGACCAACAGCACCACAAACACTTTAACCACCCACCACTTTCACACAGCACCACACACCTCGACCACCAGCACCACAAACACTTTAACCACACACACTCACCACACACACATCCTCGACCACCCAGCACCACAAACACTTTAACCACCACCACTCACCAGCACCACACACCTCGACCACCAGCACCACAAACACTTTTCACTACACATCTCGACACCAGCTACAAACACACCACACCACTCACCAGCACACACACCTCGACCACCAGCACCACAAACACTTTAACCACCACCTTCACCAGCCACACACCTCGACCACCAGCACCACAAACACACCACCACCACCTACCGGCCACCAGACCACACACACCTCGGCTCACCAGCACCACACTGACCACCAGCACCACAAACACTTTACCACCACCACCAGCACCACACACCTCGACCACCAGCACCACAAACACTTTAACCACCACCACTCACCAGCAGCCACACACCTCGACCACCAGCACCACAAACACTTTAAACCACCACCACACACCAACACCAGCCTTTCACCACAACACACCTGGACCACCACCAGCAAACACTTAACCACCACCACTCACCAGCACCACACACCTCGACCGACCAGCACCACAAACACTTTAACCACCACCACTCACCAGCACCACACACCTCGACCACCAGCAAACACTTTAACCAACCACCACTCACCAGCACCACACACCTCGACCACCAGCACCACAAACACTTTAACACCACCACTCACCAGCACCACACACCTCGACCACCAGCACCCACAAAACACTTTAACCACCACCACTCACACCAGCACCACACACCTCGACCACCAGCACCACAAACACTTTAACCACCACCACTCACCAGCACCACCACCGACACCAACACACTTTACCACCCCACACTCACACCAGCAGCACCTCGACCACCAGCACCACAAACCTTTAACAGCACCACATCAAGCACCACACACCTCGACCACCAGCACACACATTAACCACCACCACTTAACCACACACTCAGCGACCTGGACCACCAGCACCACAAAACACTTTAACCACCACCACTCCACCAGCCACACACCTCGACCACCAGTCACCAGGCACCACAACCACCAGCACCACTAACACTTTAACCACCACCACTCACCAGCACCACACAGGGGACCACAGCACCACAAACACTTTAACCACCACCACTCACCAGCACCACACACCTGGACCACCAGCACCACAAACACTTTAACCACCACCACTCACCAGCACCACACACCTCACCACCAGCACCACAAACACTTTACCACCACCCACCACACCACACACCTCGACCACCAGCACCACAAACACTTTAACCAGCACACACTCGACCAGACACTTAACACACACTCACCCGACCACCAGCACCACAAACACTTTAACCACCACCACTCCACCAGCACCACACACCTCGACCACCAGCACCACAAACACTTTAACCACCACCTCACTCACCAGCACCACACACCCTCGACCACCAGCACCACAAACCACTTTAACACCACCGACCACTCACCAGCACCAACACACCTGGCACCACCACAGCACCACAAAACACTTTAAACCACCCCACTCACCAGCCACACACTCGACCACCAGCACCACAAACACTTTAACCACCACCACTCACCAAGCACCACGGCGCAGCGAACCACCAGCAACTACCACCACCCAAACACACCACCACCACTCACAGCACCACCACACCTCGCCCACCAGCACCCACAAACACTTTAAAACACTTTCACCACCACTCACCCAGCACACACACCAGACCACCAGAACCACACTGCACCCTCACACACCACCAGCACCACAAACACTTTAACCACCACCACTCACCAGCACCACACACCTCGACCACCAGCACTTAACCACCACCACTCACCCACAACACTCGACCAAGCACCACACACTTTCACCACACCCACACACCTCGACCACAGCACCACAAACACTTTTACCACCAACCACACACTCACCAAGACCACCACCACTCAGGCAAGGGACTTTAACCACCACCACCACTTCACCAGACTTTTTCGGCACCAGACACATTTTCACACTTACCACCACACTCGCTCACCACCAGCAGCAACACACTCACCACCAACTCAGGAGACTTTAGCACAACCACCCAGTCACCTCAGACACCACAGCACTTTAACACCAGCCAACCACCTTCCACCAACACTCACCTCCGCCATCCACACACTTCCCATCCACCACCCACCCCCATCTCGCAAGATCTTCATCTTCAGTTCCTCGCCCACATGGCAAGAGCGCAACCACTATTAGCGACTAGGTCTAACCACCACCACCTCACCCCCCCATCCACCACCACCTCCATCACCTCGCTAACCACCACTTAAACCACCACCACCACTAACCTCCGCATCACGCAAGATCTTCATCTTCAGTTCCACGTCGACATGGCGAGAGCGCAACCACTTTTAGGGTTTAGGGCTAACCACCACCACCTCTCACGCACCTCCCCATCCACCACCACCTCCATCACCTCGCCAACCACCACTTTAACCACCACCACCACTGACCTCTGCATCTTGCAAGATCTTCATCTTCAGTTCCTCACCCACATGGCGAGAGCGCAACCACTATTCGGGTCAAGGGTTAACCACCACCACCACTCACCTCCCCATCCACCACCATCACCACCCCCACTTCCATCACCACCCCCACCTCCACCTCCCCAGCCACCACTTAAACCACAACCATCACCTCCCCAGCCACCACTTTAACCACAACCACCACCACTCACCTCCCCATCACGCAAGATCTTCATCTCCAGTTCCTCGCTGACATGGCGAGAGCCCAACCACTATTAGGGTTTAGGGCTGACCACCACCACCTCTCATCTCCCCATCCACCACCACCTCCATCACCTCGCCAAACACCACTTGAACCTGTGCAAGAGCGCAACCACTATAAGGGACTAGGTCAAACCACTACCACCACTCACCTCCACCTGCCCAACCACCACTCACCTCCCCCATCCACCACCACTTTTAGAACCACCACTCACCTCAGCACTCCCACCTCCACCACCACTTTTAGAACCACCACTCACCTCCCCATCACGCAATATCTTCATCTTGAGTTCCTCGTCCACATGGCGAGAGCGCATCAGGTTGGTGAACTCCAAGCGCTCATCATCCCTAAACACAACCGTGCCGTCATCTGCCACCGCCACCCCATCCACCTCCATCACCACCCCCACCTCCCCAACCACCACTCACCTCCCCATCACGCAAGATCTTCATCTTGAGTTCCTCGCCGACATGGCGAGAGCGCATAAGGTTGGTGAACTCCAAGCGCTCATCATCCCTAAACACAACCGTGCCGTCATCCGCCACCGGCACCCCATCCACCTCCATGACCACATCCTTCTCCTTCAGAGCGGCGGCGGCTGAAGAGAGAGAGTCAAGCTTGCTCACTATCACACCGGACCTGTTCTCTGGTACTGGGTGGGGTGGGGGGGTGGATGTAGGTGGTTGGGGTGGGGGCGGTTAGGTTGGTGGGGGTGGGGGTGGTTGGGTTGGTGGGGGGCAAGACATGTTTGATTTAGTTGTCAGTGGCTGCGGCTGAAGAGAGAGAGAGAGAGAGAGAGAGTCAAGCTTGCTTACTATCACACCGGACCTGTTCTCTGGTACCCTTATGGTGTGGTGGTGGGGGGGGGGGACAAGAAATGTATGATTTAGTTGTCAGTGGCTGCGGCTGAAGAGAGAGAGTCCAGCTTGCTCACTATCACACCGGACCTGTTCTCTGGTGCCTTAGTGGTGGTGAGGGGTTGGGGTGTAGGTGGTTGGGATGGGGGGTGGTGGGGGACGAGACATGTATGATTTAGTTGTCAGTGGCTGCCGCTGATGAGACAGAGTCAAGCTTGCTCACTATCACACCGGACCTGTTCTCTGGTGCCTTGGTGTGTGTGAGTGTGTGAGTTTGTGTGGGTGTGTGGGGGATTATAAATGTATGATTTAGTTGGCAGTGGCGGCAGCTGAAGAGAGGGAGTCCAGCTTGCTCATTATCACACAGAACCTGCTCTCTGGTACCTTGGTGTGTGTGGGGGTGTGTGTGGGGGAGGGGGTGTGGGGTAGGTGGTTGAGGTAGGGGGGGGGGAGGTGTGTGGGGGGGGAGGGACAACAAATGTATGATTCAGTTGCCAGTGGCTGCCGCTGATGAGAGAGTCAAGTTCTCTGGTACCCTCGTGGTGAAGGGTGGTTGGGGTTTAGGTGGTTGGTGTGGGGGGTGGTGGGGGTGGTGGGGGACAAGAAATGTATGATTTAGTTGTCAGTGGCGGCGGCTGATGAGAGAGAGTCAAGCTTGCTCACTAGACTCAGATTCATCCAGGAAGTGGCGCATCACTAGCAAACATCACTGCAGTCACTTTTATGTATGAAGAAATACACACATACAAACACACCTTGAGGTAAGCTCTCTGGTGAGGGTTCTCCATGTCCTGGTACTGAAAGCCCGGGGAGGGCACGCCGTGGTAGCTGTTGGCAGCCTCAAATTCATCCAGGAAGTGGCGGATCACTTGCGTAGGGATGATATATCCGATGTTGTCCGTCGAGGAGGAGACGTTCTTGCTAAAAGCCACACCTGCGACCTCGCCGAGCTCAAGGTTGGTGAAAGCAGGCCCCCCGCTGTTGCCAGGATTGATGGCGGCATCGATTTGGATGCCCATGAGCCGGGCGGCAGCGCTGTACCGCACGAGGGTGAGGCGGGACACAATGCCCTTGGTGATGCTGAGACTGTCACCTCCCACGGGATAGCCCACGACGGCGATTGGGCTCTGGGGAGGGGGGGAGGGGCAGGGGGGAGGTTTAATATGGGGAGGTTGAAGGTGTGTGTGTAATGGAGGGGGTGGGGGGTGGGGGGGACAATGCCCTTGGTGATGCTGAGACTGTCACCTCCCATGGGGTAGCCAACGGCGGCGATTGGGCTCTGGGAGGGGGCAGGGGGGGGGGGGGGGGGGGGGGGGGGGGGCAAGCAAGATAAGGCAGTGCAACAAGCAGAAGGAACTAAGCAGGTATGCGCCTAAGGTGCTTGTATCAATAAGGCATGGTAGTGCTGTCTTTGTTTTTGAAGACATTTAGAAAGATAGAGAAACTGAAACTACGTACATACATACATTTAGGGATCGGCTGTGTTATATAATAATTAATATTTGATCATATTAGATAATATTAGTCGAATTTTTACTGCCTGTACTTCGGGGGCGTTTTCTCCTTTTCTTCATTTCTTTCTTCTCGCGGCATTGCGCTTTCATTCTACTCGCAGCTTCCTACCATATCACAGCTTGCCTAGGCAACACGCGTTAGATTAGTTTTGTTTATATTTGTGCGTGACAGCGATATGCTACCCCCGAAGCCCAGGGCGATCAAGCGCGGTAGAACGCTTCATAGCCAACTGGACGATGGTGGAATGCAGCAACACGACTGCACAATGTGGACGCCGGAGGTGCTGGTAGCCCACCCAGACCAGGACAAGTTACCACAACGTGTTCGACGTTGCCCTCAGTGAGAGCCCAGGCACTCTCGCTCGGGGCTTGCGTGTTGTTTTGCAAGCGGTGCAATAACCAATACTCCGCCTCAAACCCCCACCAGACAACCAAGCAGCACAAGGAATCTTGCACGGTTGCTAGGACCAGCAGGGAACTCCCCCTCCAAGAACACTGTCACACACAAATACGAACGTACACACACACTAACACATACATACATACTAACACACACAGACAAACACACACACTAACACACATACAAACGCACACACACACAAACACATACAACGATGCAGGCAAACACACACACACATGCACACATACAAACGCGTGCGCACACACACACACACACAAGCACATACAAACAGACATACACACAGACATACACACGCACACACACACACACACGCATACACACACAAACACACACACACACACAAGCACATACAAACAGACATACACACGCGCGCACACACACGCATACACACACAAACACATACAATAATACAAACACACACACACGTACATACACACACAAACACACATACCAACTCGCGCAAACACACACACAAACACATACAATGATACAAACACACACACAAACAAACACGTACAGACTAACGCGCATAGACAAAAACGCACATCCAAACGCACACTCACACACCCAAACACACATGCAAATGCACACCCAAACACACACAGCTCCTGATCACCCCTCCACCACCACTCTATAATTTCGTGGAGCCAACTCTGAGCAGCAGATTTCCCCTTTGATGTATGGAGGGCATGTCCCATAGATAAACAGAATGGGCAGCTACTTAAAAAAAAAAACTATACTTGCATAATTAACTTCCTATCGCTATTAAAACCAGAGCTAGTGCACCAGAGCTGCCCAGAAGGTGCTTGTAGCTTTCTATAGTGATTAAGACACAGCTTTGCTACACTACCTATTTTGCCTAAGCTTACAATGCTCGGCCACAATTTTGATTGAGCATTCAGCCACGGGCCTGTTCATACGATAGTTCCGCTTTTCCTGTTCCGCGTTTCATATGCTTTGTTTTATTTTGGGGAGCATCCAGATTGGCCACCAACAAAATCCGGCTCCATTAAAGGCTTAGTTATGTTACAACATATGTGGTACTTTTTCAAAAAAATGATTTGGACAACTAAATCTGACTGATATTGAACTACTATTAGTTTAATATTATATAATGTTATATAATATTAGTTTTTCCCAACTAATATTAGTTGCTGATCCCTACATACATACATGCATACATACGTACATGCATACATGCATGCATACATACATGCATACATACATGCATGCATACATGCATACATGCATACATACATGCATACATACATACATGCATGCAGACACACACATGCATGCATGCATACATACATGCATACATGCATGCATACATGCATACATACATGCATACATGCATACATACATACATACATACATGCATACATGCATACATGCATACATACATGCATACATACATGCATACATACATGCATGCATACACACACACATACATACATGCATACATACATGCATGCATGCATGCATGCATGCATACATACATACATACATACATACATACATACATGCATGCATACATGCATGCATACATACATGCATACATACATGCATACATGCATACATGCATACATACATACATACATGCATACATACATGCATGCATACATACATACATGCATGCAGACACACACATGCATGCATGCATACATACATGCATACATGCATGCATACATACATACATACATACATACATGCATACATACATGCATACATGCATACATACATACATACATGCATACATGCATACATGCATACATGCATACATGCATACATACATGCATACATACATGCATACATACATGCATGCATACACACACACATACATACATGCATACATACATGCATGCATGCATGCATACATACATACATACATACATACATACATACATACATACATGCATGCATGCATACATGCATGCATACATACATGCATACATACATGCATACATGCATACATGCATACATACATACATGCATACATACATGCATGCATACATACATACATACATACATACATACATACATACATACATTAAGGTCGCAGGTTGTAAGCATACATATACAAATGTAACCTACCTTCAACTCAGGGAAACAAAACCAACACACACATACATAAACATCAACATAACCTACAAACTTAAATAAATACATAAACATAGCCTACCTGCATACCTGCATACACAAACAAAACATACATGTATAAATGCATTAACATAACCTACAAACATAAATAAATACATTAACATAGCCTACATACATGCATACACAAACAAAACATACATACATAAATGCATTAACATAACCTACATTAACATAACCTACAAACATAAATAAATACATAAACATAGCCTACATACATACATGCATGCGCAAACAAAACATACATGTATAAATGCATTAACATAACCTACATACACACGAATAAACACATACCGCTAAACATTACCTACATACACACATAAATACATAAACATAACCTACACACACATAACCTACATACACACATAACCTGCATACACACATACACACAAAACCTACATACACAAACATAACCTATATACACACATAACCTACATACACACACTAACATAACCTACATACACAAATATAATATAACCTACCTAACTACCTACCTAACCTACAAAAACATAACCTACCTGCAACTCAGGCACATCCACAATTTGGAGCCCCTTCATGTCGCAATCCCAGAAGGCATCCTCCTGAAAATCAATCCAAGCCAGCCGAGGTGAGTTTGAATAATGAGGATGAGGGTGAGGATGAGGGTGAGGATGAGGATGAGGGTGAGGATGAGGGTGAGGATGAGGATGAGGGTGAGGGTGAGGGTGAGGGTGAGGATGAGGATGAGGGTGAGGATGAGGGTGAGGATGAGGGTGAGGATGAGGGTGAGGATGAGGATGAGGGTGAGGGTGAGGATGAGGGTGAGGATGAGGATGAGGGTGGGGATGAGGGTGGGGATGAGGATGAGGGTGAGGATGAGGGTGAGGAGGGTGATGAGGATGAGGATGAGGATGAGGATGAGGGTGAGGATGAGGATGAGGGTGAGGATGAGGATGAGGATGAGGGTGAGGATGAGGATGAGGGTGAGGATGAGGATGAGGATGAGGATGAGGATGAGGATGAGGGTGAGGATGAGGATGAGGATGAGGATGAGGGTGAGGATGGCAATGAGCATGGCTGCTCTGCCTGTACTACGATGTACAGCTGATGCTGATCTTACTTCTGATTTCTGCTGCCATCCAGCAGCTGCATTGGGCTGCTCTGCCTGTACTGCGATGTACAGCTGGTGCTGATCTTACTTCTGACGTCAACTGCCATCCAACAAAAATCGATAAACGTTTTAAGCATTGTTCTTAAAATATAAACCACACATCGACTTGCTTTATTAGCCGAAATCTGCCGGGTTTGGAATTGCTTGGGTATCTTGACTTTAATACCAATTGGATTCTAAGTTACTTGGCTCCAGTAGTGCTCTGCTCATAAAATATCAACGTAACATATACTTGCTTTAATAGCCAAAAGCAGAGAGTTTTTTGGCGGGGCCCCCCCTTCTGAGGGGCGGGAGCCCCCAGTGTTACCCATTTGTCCGTCCGACCATCCATCCATCCATCCATCCATCCGTCTGACCGCGATGAAGCCCGACACGTCAGCCAACGGTAACTAACTCGCTTCCGTTGCCACCTGTCGCTCCGTCGCGATCACTCTCCGCCAATTTTTAGCGTCGCAGGCGACGCTGCATCGAACTTGTCCCTCTGTTATTGAAAGGTTTTTAGAACTAAAAAACGCATACTTGGCAAATGATCTAGTCCAAAAAGGGAGAAATAAAGCTCAAACGTTATACCCCATCCGCCTGGTTTAGCATGGCTCAGGTTTCTTGACCTTACAATTGGATTCTAAGCTACTTGACTCCAGCCTAGCAACCACGTGTCAAGCATTGTTAAGTGCAAACATTCTACCCCATCTGCCTGGTGTGGAATGGCTCGGGTGTGCTGACCTTAATACCAATTGGATCCTAAGTTACTTGGCTGCAGCCTGCAAGGCTGCTCGCCGTCTTTGGCAGTTACACACGTCAAGCATTATTCTGATCAAACATTCTACCCTGTCTATCTACTTTGGAATGGCTCGGGTACCTTGACCTTAATACCAATTGGATTCTAAGTTACTTGACTCCAGCCTGTAAGGCAGCCACCATCTTCAGCAGTAGCAACGTGTCAAGCATTGTTAAGTGCAAACATTATTCTTCTGCTCGCCACCTTTGGCAGTTACACATGCAAAGCATTGTTCTGATCAACCAATCTACTACATCTGCATGGTGTGGAATGGCTCGGGTACCTTAACCTTACAATGGGATTCTCAGTTACTTGGATCCAGACTGTAAGGCTGCTCGCCATCTTCAGTAGCAACCACATGTAAAGCATTGTTATGTTCAAACATTCTACCCCTTCTGCCTGCTTTGGAATGGCTCGGGTATCTTGAACTTAATACCAATTGGATACTAGTACCACCACCCGTCAACA
Source organism: Microglena sp. YARC (assembly GCA_022414725.1). Lineage (NCBI taxonomy): Eukaryota > Viridiplantae > Chlorophyta > Chlorophyceae > Chlamydomonadales > Chlamydomonadaceae > Microglena > Microglena sp. YARC. Next base: position 36,093 of record JAJSRW010000717.1, on the reverse strand, counting down.
CCACCACCACCACCACCACCACCCTCACCGTACCACCACCACCCTCAATGCAGCCAAGTCGCCGACTTCAGGATCTGCTTTGAACTCCTCAGCCAACCCTAACCACCAACTCATCCATCCACCCACTACCACCCACCCTCCTCCATCCACCACCACCCACCCTTCTCCATCAATTCACCACGACAGCCAACTCACAGACTTCAGTATTTGCTTTGAACTTCTCTGAAAACCCTAACCACCAACACAACCATCCACCCACTACCACCCACCCTCCTCAATTCACCGCCACCCACCCTTCTCCATCTACCCACCACGACCGTCAACACAGCCAACTCACAGACTTCAGTATTTGCTTTGAACTCCTCAGCCAACTCTAACCACCAACACAACACGAACACCCACCCTTCTCCACCCTACACCACGCACCATCATCCATCCACCCACCACCCTCCATGACCGTCAACACAGCCAAGCCACAGACTTTGGCGTCAGCAATCTCACCAGCTTTAAAGTTATCAGCCAACCCTAACCACCCACCCTTCTCCACCCATCCACCACCACCACCACCCTCCTCCATCCACCCACCACCATCACTCACCTTGACTGTCAACACAGCCAAGTCACAGACTTTGGCCAACCCCAACCACTACCACCACCCACCCTTCTCCATCCACCCACCACCCACCCACCTTCACCCATCACCCACCTTGACCGTCAACACAGCCAAGTCACAGACTTTGGCCAACCCCAACCACTACCACCACCCACCCTTCTCTATCCACCCACCACCCACCCTTCTCCATCCACCCACCACCCACCCACCTTCACCCATCACCCACCTTGACCGTCAACACTGCCAAGTCACAGACTTTGGCGTCAGCAATCACATCAGCTTTGAACTTCTTAGCCAACCCTGGGCGTCGGACATAGACAGCGGTCGCATTGGAAATCTGTGGGGGCAAAGAAGAGGAAGGGTAAGACTGTTGATTTTTTTTGTTGCTTTAATTGAAGGCCAGGGTTGTTGAACGGTATTAATTTTAATTTGATTTTAATTGAAGGCAAGGGTTGTTGAACGGTATTAATTTTAATTTGCTTTTAATTGAAGGCCAGGGTTGTTGCACGGTATTAATTTTAATTTGCTTTTAATTGAAGGCCAGGGTTGTTGAACGGTATTAATTTTAATTTGCTTTTAATTGAAGGCAAGGGTTGTTGCACGGTATTAATTTTAATTTGCTTTTAATTGAAGGCCAGGGTTGTTGAACTTTGTTGAACTATGTTTTTGAAAATCCATACGCCCTGCCTTGGGGCGTGAGGTTGGAGGAACCCTCCCATTCGCATGCACCGTGCAAACTGGAGCATGGTTACTATGTTGGGTTTTTGGTTTCGCAAACCTCTATTGGGCCTGATCTTGGACAACTGCACGACAGCACGGAGGGAAGATCTCTTCATCTTCCAAGGCAGCAGGTCTGAAATCTGAGGACCTGGAAAGGGCTCGAACCACAGACCCGTCTGGCTGGATTATACTAAACCATATACAACTTACATTCCCTTTCCCCCTGCCACCCTTCCCTCTCCCCTGCCACCCTTCCCTCTCCCCCTGCCACCCTTCCCTCCCCCCATGCCACCCACCCTCTCCCCCTGCCCCCCTTCCCTCTCCCCCTTCCACCCTTCCCTTCCCCCCTGTCACCCTTCCCTTCCCCCCTTCCCTCTCCCCCTGCCACCCTTCCCTTTCCCCCTGCCACCCTTCCCTCCCCCTTCCACCCTTCCCTCTCCCCCTGCCACACTTCCTTCTCCCCTGCCACCCTTCTCTTTCCCCTGCCACCCTTCCCTTGCCCCCTGCCACCCTTCCCTTTCCCCCTGCCACCCTTCCCTCTCCCCCTTTCCCCTTCCACCCTTCCCTTTCCCCCTGCCACCCTTCCCTTTCCCCCTGCCACCCTTCCTCTCCCCCTTTCCCCCTTCCACCCTTCCCTTGCCCCTGCCACCCTTCCCTTTCCCCCTGCCACACTTCCCTCTCCCCCTTTCCCCTTCCACCCTTCCCTTTCCCCCTGCCACCCTTCCCTTTCCCCTTCCACCCTTCCCTTTCCCCCTGCCACCCTTCCCTCTCCCCCTTCCACCCTTCCCTCTCCCCCCTGCCACCCTTCCACCCTTCCACCCCTGCCACCCTTCCCTTTCCCCCTTCCACCCTTCCCTTCACCCCTTTCCCCCTCCGACCCTTCCCTTTCCCCCTGCCACCCTTCCCTTTCCCCCTTAGTCCTTTCCTTTCCCCCTTCATCCCTTCCCTTTCCCCTTCCCTTCACCCCTTCCCTTTCCCCATCACCCCACCCTAACACCAACACCAACTTACCACATGCGAGTTAGTCAGGATGTAACGCTTCACATTATCAATGACAAATGCCGAGCCAGTGGACGAGCGTTGGGGACACATTTGCCATGGCTGGGCATAGTTGGGATCCACCTTGGTCACAAAGACTACAGGTAGGAAAGCGAGGTGGGTGGGTGGGGGTTGGGGGGGATTGAGGGGGGGGGGGGGGGGGGGGGGGGGGATCGGGGGCATGGCTGGGCATAGTTGGGATCCACCTTGGTCATGAAGACTACAGGTAGGAAAGCGGGGTGGGTGGGTTGGGTGGGGGGTGGGGGGGGAATGGCTGGGCATAGTTGGGATCCACCTTGGACACGAAGACTGCAGTTAGGAAAGCAGGTAGGGAGGATGGGTGGGTTGGGTTGGGGGTTGGGGGGGGGGGGTGTATGGGTCAGACCTATTATTGGCGATGACACCCTGCCCCCAGAGCCAAAGTGGCAGCCCACTGGGGCAGCCTGTGTTTAAAACAAACCAAGCCAAGCCAAACCTGCCAAGTCAACCCCAATGCCCCTGTGGTCCATCATGCTACCAGTCTACCACCTCTAAGCAGACACCAAAAACAAGCCGAACTCAAATCAAGCCAAAAACAATAAAAACCAAGCCAAGCCAACTCAAGTCAAACCCAATGCCCCTTCGGTCCACATATGTCTATCATGCTTCCACATCTTGGCAGACAAGTCAAAACCAATCAAAACCAAGCCAAGCCAACTCAAGTCAAACCCAATGGTAGTTAGCTCCATCATACTACGCCATCTTGACCACACCATCTATTCTTGTCCCTATCATTATACCTTACAAGTTACAAGACACAGCGCAGCATTGGTAAAACAATCGTTTGGGGTTCAGTTCATCAGTTTTTTTTGTTTCAGCCCCTCCTGTCACGGTCAGGCAATCCCCTTCAGCCTGTTTGGCCTGCCCTAGACTGTAACAGCAACACTCGAGCGGGTGTACACCCAGGTGATCAGCCTGAAAGCTGACAGTCAAGGCCTTACAGGTCCATCACCTCTTGGCAGACACACCACTACCAAGCCATACTCAACCCAAGTGGAAACCAAGCCACAACCATCTACCTTTGAGGACGGAGCGCAGAGCCCAGGCCTTCCTCTTTACTTCGGCTGTCACTTTAATGGGGGCCTGGGGCTCAGGAGGGCGAGCAGACTACAGAGCAAAAGATCGAGGGTTAGTTTGAACAGCAGTGCTTCAAATCATATGCTAGCTAACGCCATTCAGGCATCTACATGCTTCCGAGAGATAAATAAATGCGTTTCAAATCCTAAGAGTCGCAAGAGGCGAGTGAACGAGGGCGCCAGCCCGGTCGCTCACTGGGGTTCCCCACCCTGCATCGGAAACGATGCATGCTACGCTATCTAGCATCTAGATGCTTCCACATATGACTGTGTTCCAAAATCTTGAAGGTCGCAGCAAGAGGCGAGTGAACGAGGGCGCCAGCCCGGTCACTTTCTGGGGTTCCCCGCCATCATCGGGAACGATGCATGCTACGCCAATCAGGCATCTAGATGCATCCCACGTATGAATGCATCGCAAGGCACTGAGAGCCGCAGTAAGGGGTGTGTGAATAAGCACGCCAGCCCGGTCGCTTTTCTTTCGCTGGGATCCATGACCCTGCATTTGACAATGCATGCTTTTGTTTTCTACACAAATTTATTCAGGCGCCTAGATGCTTCGCACCAGCACGTCCTCCTCTCCTTGATCTAAGATATTTCCATTTGGCCCCAACAGCGCCTCGGGCCCGTCGTCCGCCAGGGTATTGATTGACGTGAAAAGAGCTACGCGCTCGTTCTTAGCTGCGCGAAAGGGGCTCGCAACTGAACTCAGGCGGAGGTGCTGATTGATGCAAACAGATTTGGCGCAGTGGCGTCTGGATGCGCGTCGCAAAAATTTAGGAGGGCAATTGGAGTTGGTGGTGGAAGTGAGTGCAGAAGAGTTGCGAAAGCGAGATTGCATGAGACACAAGGTATGGTTTAGTCGGGAGTTGTCCTATCAGGGTCCTATCACGTGAAGAGGCCAGCTCAAGTTTCGGATAGAGTAGCTATGCAGCTACACTCGGACAGAGTAGCTATGCAGCTATATCCGGCCTTACGATAGTCACAGTCGCGACTGTTCGGTCTGATTTGCAGGCGTGAGTAGATAGCTATTCAGCTACACCTCCCACCTCAACTCATCAGTTGACCTCCGAGTTGACCTGTGAGCCTGGTACGAAGGCATGGGCAGGAAGATGTTATATTCGATGTCCAAGTCCTTGCAGGTAGCCCTTCAGCTAATAGTGAAAATGTGTGCAACCTGTGTGCAACTAGCGTTGGGGTAGGGACAGCGTAGCTGGCCATCGACTCCTTGAAAAACAGGGGCTTTAAAATGGATATCCGGCCCGGCGGGGCTTTTGTTTCGTTTCGTAGTAGAAAACCGTGGTAGAAAAGTATCTGTCGCTAGCCTGCAGGGATTCAGGTTTTCAGATTCAAAAGTTTCGCGATCAAGGATTCGCGCGATCCAGTGTTCGTGTTGACGCGCAAGTTGACATCCTTGACTCCAGTGCAATTTAACATTTCGCCCAATCTTGCTCGCCGTATGAACCCTTTGAATCCAGAACAGGACAGGGTGCCGAGTCCAAAGTCCAAAGACCAGAGTCCAAAACCCAATGTCCAAATTCCAAAGACCAATTTCCATTGTCGCAGGTTTAATGCCACCAGTATACAAGACAAATCCATTTCCGCGCAGCAATATTGCGTATGCAACACAGCCCAAGTAGACCGCGCTAGAAAGACGTACCGTCGTACCGTGAAGCCTAAAGCAACAGTCTGAAGTCTGAAGTCCACAACCGTAAGTCACAGCCACGTGTTGATCAGCGCACAGTCTATAACGCGCACTGATGTCCACACAGCTAACAGCCTTTGCTGTAGCTTACATCCAGACGTGCATGCCTGATCTATACTATCTATACTATTACATTAAAGTTGCGTTGTCCGTCCGGGCCTCAGGGCTTAACTGGCAAGGAACCGCTTGTCTGGAAACATTTCCCTGCTGATGAGGCACCTCAACCTTCGATTTCCCAACTATATCTATCATCTCCCCCATCAATTTTCAAATTCACATATGTCACCTACTTCCTTCACTTGCCTCTGCACTCAGCACTCTCTTTGCTCTACGCTATTAGGCAACGTCTTGGCCCCCTCCGCAATTTGAGCTGCGCTCCCTTACCCAAGCTGGTGTCGTGACCCGACCTGATGAAAAGACGGATAGATAGACAGACAGACAGACAGACAGACAGACACCATGGTTCAATCACTCTGTTGTGGTCTGATTCAGAAACAGTGCCTACCCCCCCCGGTAAGTTGCATTGATTTAAATTGTTATTATTACTGCCGAATATGGCGAGCAGCCACTTAGCTGGCTGGAGCCATGTAACCAAGTCCAATTCAAGTCCTAGGTTGGACCACTAAGTGTATGTTACAGCCCAGGGGTAGCCACTTTGGCTGAAGGAACATGCCCAACCTCAACAATGAAGATCAACTCTAGGACATGTATTTTCCACTACCAGCAGCAGCTTCTTGGCAGTTCCCATGCCCGGCTATTCAATCAAACCTAGCGCGACCTAGGGCACCTTCAAACTGGAACAATCAGCTGCAGATGTATAGGGCACAGTGAAACATACCTTTACTTTTCCTCTACCAGCAGCAGCTTCTAGGCAGCTCCCATGTCCAGCTATTCAGCCAAACCTAACTAGTAGTAGCCCTAAGCTGCAGAGGGACAGAACACAGTGCAACATAGCTATTTCTTTTCCACTTCCAGCAGCAGCTTCTAGGCAGCTCCCATGTCCGGCTATTCAGCCAAACCTAACGCAACATGGGGCACCTTGAAGCTGGAACAAGGAGCTGTACAGAACTGCTTACATGTTTGGGTGTAGCACAGTCACTGACCCAGGGATCTGCCTAGAAGCTGTTAACGCAACCTGGGGCATTTAAAGCTAGAACAATCAGCCGTACAGAACTGCTTACATCTTATCCACATTGTATGCACTCAGGTTTATGTGGGTTCGCACGGGGGGACTTGGAATTGGAAGACGGTGAGCAGCCCAGAGTGGGCTGAAGAACCATGTGTCAATCCAAATTATAATTATAATTCAAATTGGAAGACGGTGAGCAGCCCAGAGTGGGCTGAAGAACCATGCAACAATCATTTCATATCCTATAAATCTATAATTGTTTGGGAGGGTCCCACAGGGGGGGCAGCTGCCCAGAAGCTGCTACCCGTAGCCTTAAAAAGAAACAGAGTTTTCCTTCCTATCCTATAATTATTGGGAGGGTCCCGTGGGGGGAGCAGCTGCCCAGAAGCTGCTAGGCACAACCCAAAAAATAAACAGAGTTTTTCTTCTTATCCTATAATTGTTTGGGAGGGTCCCACGGGGGGAGCAGCTGCCCAGAAGCTGTTACGCGTAGCCCCCCTCTCAAAACAGAGCTTTTCTTCCTATCCTATAATTGTTTGGGAGGGTCCCAAGGGGGGAGCAGCTGCCCAGAAGCTGCTACGCGTAGCACAAAAAAGAAACAGAGTTTTTCTTCCTATCCTATAATTGTTTGGGAGGGTCCCCAGTGTTTTCATTTTCAGCTAAAAGCAGCAGCTTCTACGCAGCTCCCCTGACTGGCTATTCAGCCAATGCCAATGCAATCTAGTTTGCCTGGAAGCTGGCAGAATCTGCTATCCAGAACTGTCGAAATCTTGGGGCTTAGCCCAGAGGCTGGATCAGGGAGCTGCCTAGAAGCTGCTGCTCGTAGCTGAAAAGAAAAACTATGAGGGACCCACGGGTCTCCTGGGTAGCGTTTTAGCGTTTTGGGTAGCGTTGTAGGTCTGAGACTCTGAGAGCTGGGATCTCACATTGGGTCTCGAATTACGATAATTTTGGCCAGAACGGGGTCTCATATTACGATCGTAATATGTTACGGAAAAAATCTCCGGAGGGTCCCACACTCCCACGGGAGTCCTAAAAAGGGTTGATCAAGGGTACTTCAAACTCCGCTGTCCCAAACTGTAGAAATCTTGGGGCTTAGCCCAGAGGCTGGATCAAGGAGCTTCCTAGAAGCTGCTGCTCGTAGTTGAAAATAAAAAACTATGAGGGTCCCACGGGAGTCCTTAAAGGGTTGGTCAAGGGTACTTCAAACTATATAGTCTTGCATGTCTGTCTGTATATATGTATGCTTGTTACAGTCCAGGGGTATGCCAAATAGGCTAAAGGGACTTGCCCAACCGTGATAGGAAGAGCTTAAAAAGAAAAAACACTGATGAAATGAACCCCAAACTTGCCTAAACAAACGTTTCATGGGCCAAAAGCATTTGTCTTGTGAGCCATAATCTACATTTGCAACGTACTGGACCCTCCAAACACTGTGTTCAAAAACCTAGTGGACTGCACTGTAACTGAGTATATGTCCCGTGTCGACAATGTACAGCCTGAAACCTCTAATCTGATTAGTGTACAGCCTCAAACCTGTAATCCGAGTAGCGTGCTCCCTAGTTTCCGTGGATATTGCACGGGGGGGGGGGGGGGGGGGGGGGCTTGGAAATGGAAGATGGTGAGCAGCCCAAACTTGGTTGAAAAACATGTAGCAATCCAGACTTAAACCTTTCCTACAAGGCTGGAAGTCACCCACCATAATCGCGCAACAAGCGTTCTAACTCAATGTGACCATTCATGGATGCATGAATACCTGCTAAGCCATTTCGACAGTCAGCAAGGGCAGCATGCTCTGGGGCATCCAGCAAGGTGTGTACTACCTCAATGTGGCCATATCTTGCTGCTTCCACAAGGGCAGCCCCTTCTCTGCTGTCAGCATGGGCAGCATGCTGTGGGGCATCCAGCAATACGCGCAATACATCAATGTGGCCATTTCGTGCTGCTCTCACAAGTGCCCTTCCATTTTGGCAGTCAGCATGGGCAGCATGATGTGGTGCATTCAGCAATACCCGCACTACCTCAATGTGGCCATCACGTGCTGCTTGCACAAGTGCCTCTCCATTCTGGCAGTCAGCATGGGCAGCATGCTGTGGTGCATCCAGCAACATGCGCACCACCTCATTGTGGCCATTTTGTGCCGCTTTTACAAGAGCCTGTCCAGCTTGGCAGTCAGCATGGGCAGCATGCTGTGGTGCATCCAGCAACATGCGCACCACCTATACATGCCCACAATCTGCTGCTGCCATAAGTGCCCTACCACCATTGCAGTTCGCATGGGCAGCATGCTCAGGGGCATGCAACAGACACCTGGTCAAGTCTGTATGTCCGTCCCTGGCGACCCACACCAGGGCTTCTTCAGACTCTTCCAAAGATCCTGGCCTGGAAACTAGGTCATAAGCCACATCCAACTTGAGATGCTTCAAGGCACGACGCAGGACTCTGACCATGTCGCCCTCCTCTCTGAGGATCAGCCCCTCGGCAAGATGGCGCGGCATGATTGAATGCCACAAGCGGCAAACAGCGGATATGTCGCATATCGAGCCCCCCAGACGAAGGGTGCGCAACATCACATCTGACACGACTTCTGGGGGGAGATCGGGGAGAAGTGGCATGGCGTGAGCAACGACGAGCCTCGCAGTAAGATGCCAATAATCGGTGGCGAAGATTTCTCGGGTCCAGACGAATTGGAAGGGGTTGGCGAGGAGCTCATCAGCCCTGACCGGCTTGTCGTAGGTCTAGCAAACCCTGCTACGGTCAAACCATGATGAATCGGGTGGTGAGCTAAGGGGGAATGGGGCCGGGGGCCCAGGCCGGGGGGTGGGGGGGGGAGCAAAAACGGCAGGAAGCGCCATGAAAATAACAAGGGCGTGACCGCCCTTGTGTTGGATTGGACCAATTGGACTAAGGGATCCGCTGGGGATGGGGATGGGGATGGCCGGATGGGTACCCCCCCTGTAAGTAGGGTTGTTTTGTTTCCGGTGTGAGGTGTGCGGTGTGTCTAACCTTGTTGCTGCCCTCGTGAACCTTGTTGCTGCCCTCGTGGCTGTTCTTGCGAAATGTGTGTCTCGTATACCGCGCTTTGGCACACAGTCGCGCGTTACCACATAAACTGGGGCTGTGCACCCTTGGACAGTGACTAGGCAGTCTTCTTCGGGATGACTGCCGAATTCAAAGGTCAAGTGGTTCGGGGCGCAGTTTGACTTAAATCAACCTGGAAGATGAGGTGACGTGACTGAAAATACAACTTGTCTGAAATTTGCTACGAGTCGGAGAAAAGGTTACTGTCTTGGCGAGTTTATTGAGCTGCTTGCCGTTTGCAAACGTCAGTTGGTGCGGTCCAAATGCAATTTGTAGGGCGAACCCTTAGGTTCACTAGCGCACCCGTTTGGCGCATCCGTTTGGCGCACCCGTTTTGCTCGTCCGGCAGTACGGCTGATGTACTGAAGTCGCTACCCATGGAGGGGCGGTAAACATGTGGGGACACAATGACTGAAGATAAAGGGTGTCAGAGGCAAGCAGATGCAAATTTTAAGAACTACCCCTGTATTGAACACAACAAATAAAAAAACATTGCAGGGGAAAAGTAGCATTCTCAGATTCAGGTTCTTCGCCTGGCGTGTGGTCTCACCCCAGGGGCCCCTGTCTCCCCCCGACCCCCGACCCCGACCCCCGACCCCCGACCCCCGACCCCCTCTCAGGACCAAAGATAATTTCCAAACATAGTCGCAGGCGCCAGGCGCAGGCGTTCATCCCAGCTCGCTACAGTGAGCGCGCTCACACACGGCACGGCAATAGTAAATTTTACGCTGCTGCTTCACACTCAACTCCTGCCGTCTCTTTTGTCTTTCGATCTGTCTCCCTGCTCCTCTCATGCTAGCTTGCGCGAATTACCGTTAGTCTGGTTCGCCTTCAGCCGTTCCTGCACTTCAACTCTTCACTGCTAGCTTTGCATTTGCTCTTTTCTATCCAATCCCTTGCCGATTAACGCCGATACATTGGACAAGCCCAGCATCTTCGACACACCATCATCATCACCAGCACCATCACGACCTCCATCACTACCAGCAGCAGGAGCAACACCAGCAGGAGCAGCAGCAGCAGAAAAAAAACAACAACAGAAACAACAACAACAACAACAACAACAACAACAACAACAACAACAGAATCAGCAGCAGCTGACTAGAGACACCAGGTACGTCAGCATGCACTTCCTAGGACCCCCCACTCCCCACCCCCACTTCCCATCCCCTTCCCCACTCCCCATCCCCTTCCCCACTCCCTATTCCACCCCATCCCCACTCCTCATCCCCACTCCCCACCCCCGGCTTCCCATCCCATCCCCATCCACACTCCCCATCCCATCCCCATCCACACTCCCCTTCCTACACCACCCCTGGCTCCCAATCCCCACTCCCCATCCCACCCCACCCCCGCTCCCCACTCCCACCCCCGCCCCCCACCCATCCCACTCCTCCCACCCATCTCACTCCACTCCCGCCCCTCACTCCCACCCAGGACCTCCCACCCAGGGGACCTACGCCCCCCACCATGCCTGCCAAGGCTCCCAATCCCCACTCCCACTCCCACCTCACCCCCGCTCCCCACTCCCACCCAATCCCACTCCCCATCCCACCCCACCCCCGCCCCCACTCCCACCCAGGACCTCCCACCTAGGGGACCTACGCCCCCCACCATGTCTGTCAAGGCTCCCAAGCCCCACTCCCCATCCCACCCCACACCCGCCCCCCACTCCCACCCAGGGGACCTACGCCCCCCACCATGTCTGTCAAGGCTCCCAAGCCCCACTCCCCATCCCACCTCACCCCCGCCCCCCACTCCCACCCAGGACCTCCCACCCTCGGCTTCCCATCCCACCCCCATCCACACTCCCCTTCCCACCCCCACCCCAGCTCCCAATCCCCAATCCCCATCCCACCCCACCCCCCGCTTCCCACTCCCACCCAGGGCCTCCCACCCCCGCCCCCCACCCATCCCACATCTCCCACCTCACCCCCGCCCCCCACTCCCATCCAGGACCTCCCACCCAGGGGACCTACGCCCCCCACCATGTCTGCCAAGGCTCCCAATCCCCACTCCCCATCCCCCTGCCCCCCTATCCCACCCAGGACCTCCCACCCCCGCCCCCCACTCCCACCCAGGACTTCCCACGCATCCCACCCCACCCCCGCCCCCACTCCCTCCCAGGACCTCCCACCCAGGGGACCTACGCCCCCCTCCATGTCTGCCAAGGCTCCCAAGCAGCTGGTGTCTACCATCAAGCTAATGATCGCCGCAGGAGCAGCAAAGCCAGCTCCCCCTGTGGGTCCTGCTTTGGGCCAGGCAGGGCTAAATATCATGTCATTCTGCAAGGAATACAATGCCAAGACAGCAGGTTGGTACAGTCCCTGCACCACACACTACACACGACACACCCACACACACCCACAAACCCACAAACCCACACACCACCATACACACAAGCTAGCCCCCCCCCTGTGGGTCCTGCTTTGGGCCATGCAGGGCTAAATATCATGTCATTCTGCAAGGAATACAATGCCAAAACAGCAGGTTGGTACAGCCCATGCACCACACACCACACACGACACACCCACACACACCCACAAACCCACAAACCCACACACCACCATACACACAAGCTAGGCCCCCCCCTGTGGGTCCTGCTTTGGGCGAGGCAGGGCTAAATATCATGTCATTCTGCAAGGAATACAATGCCAAGACAGCAGGTTGGTTCAGCCCCTGCACCACACACCACACACGACACACCCACACCCACCCACAAACCCCCACACCACCATACACACAAGCTAGGCCCCCCCCTGTGGGTCCTGCTTTGGGCCAGGCAGGGCTAAATATCATGTCATTCTGCAAGGAATACAATGCTAAAACAGCAGGTTGGTACAGCCCCTGCACCACACACCACACACAACACACACACACCCACACCCACAAACCCACAAACCCACACACCACCATACACACAAGCTAGGCCCCCCCCTGTGGGTCCTGCTTTGGGCCAGGCAGGGCTAAATATCATGTCATTCTGCAAGGAATACAATGCCAAGACAGCAGGTTGGTACAGCCCCTGCACCACACACCACACACAACACACACACACACACCCACAAATCCACAAACCCACACACCACCATACACACAAGCTAGGCCCCCCCCTGTGGGTCCTGCTTTGGGCCAGGCAGGGCTAAATATCATGTCATTCTGCAAGGAATACAATGCCAAGACAGCAGGTTGGTACAGCCTCCCCCCCCTCCCCACCCCCACCCCACGCACACATGCACCCTTTGGCCTAGTTGGCTACCTTTGGACTGCAACTTCTGTACATGCACATGCCCCTGCACCCGCACACATGCACACACACATGCACACACGCACGCAATCGTACACTCACATAGACACATATGTACATGCACGTGCACTCATGCCCATGCACACACCCACATTTACACACACAAACACACACAAATGCAAACGTACAGACACACACTTGTACACACACGCAAACGTACACGCACATAGACACACACATGTGCATGTACGTGCGCACATGCCCATGCAAAAACCCACATCTACACCCACAAACTCACGCAAACTCAAACACACACACACTCACGCAAACATATACACACTCACGCAAAAATACAAACACACGCGCAATCGTACAAAAAAAATACAAAACACACACGCATAGACATACGGGAACATACGCAAACATATATACACACAAGCCTACACACACAAAAACACACGCGCATATATGTACAGATACACACATAGAAACACACACGCGCATACACGTACAGATACACACACAAACTCACACGTGCATACACGTACAGATACACACACAAACACACAAGTGCATACACGTACAGATACACACACAAAACACACACATACACATACGGGTACTCATGCAAACATGTATACACACGCATACACACACAGATACACACAAGGGCATACACATACAGATACACACACACAGAAACACACACACACGCATACACGCATAAACGTACGGTTACACAGGCAAACATATATACACATACTTGTATACACTCAAAAACACACACACGCATAAACATTCAGGTACACACGCATACACACACGAACACTCACACGCATACATGTACAGATACACACACACAAAAAACATGCACGCACAAACATACGGTTACACACGCAAGCATATACACACACACATACAAACACACACGCATAAACATACAGGTACACGCATGTATACACACGCATACATGTACAGATACACACACAAAAAGACATGCACGCATAAACATACGGTTACACACGCAAACATATACACACACACATACAAACACACACACAACAAATGTACATAAAACACACACATACACATATCGGTACACACGCACACTCAAACTCACACCCACAGACGCACACACCTGCCCGCATGCTACAAGGAGGGCGTCCCTCTGCGCGTCCCCATGCGCATCTTCAACGACAATTCCTATGAATGGGACCTCACACACAATTAAACTCACACACATACTCACATGCAATCACACGCACACTCTCACACCCGCAGGCCACGTCCATGCCCCCCCACACACACACACCACCACCACCACCACACACACACACTCTCACACACACACACCTGCCCGCAGGCTACAAGGAAGGCGTCCCCCTGCGCGTTCTCATGCGCGTCTTCAACGACAAGTCTAATGAATGGGACCTCGCACACAAATACACGCACACCCACCTTCTCACATACAATCACACGCACACTCATACGCCCGCAGGCCACGTCCCTGCACACCCATCCATCCACCCAGACACGTACACTCACTCACACACACACACCTGTCCGCATGCTACAACGAGGGCTTCCCCCCGTGCGTTCTCATGCGTGTCTTCAACGACACGTCTTATGAATGGGACCTCGCACACAAATACACGCACACACACCCACCTACTCACATACAGTCACACACACACACTCACACGTCTGAAGGCCACGTCCACACCCACCCAACCAGACACATAAACTCACTCATGCATACACCTGCCCGCATACTACAAGGAGGGCGTCCCCCTGCGCGTCCCCATGAGCGTCTTCAACGACAATTCCCATGAATGGGACCTCGCACACAAATGCACTCAAACACACATACACTCACACACACATACAAACACACGCACACTCACACGCCCGCAGACGACGTCCATACACACACACACACACACACACACACTCACTCACACACACAAACACACACACCTACACTCACTCATGCACGCACGCACCTGCCCGCAGGCTACAAGGAGGGCGTCCCCCTGCGCGTTCTCATGCGCGTCTTCATCGGCAAGTCTTATGAATGGGACCTCGCACACAAATACACGCACACCCACCTACTCACATACAATCACACGCACACTCATACGCCCGCAGGCCACGTCCATGCACACCCATCCATCCACCCAGACACGTACACTCACTCACACACACACACCTGTCCGCATGCTACAACGAGGGCTTCCCCCCGTGCGTTCTCATGCGTGTCTTCAACGACACGTCTTATGAATGGGACCTCGCACACAAATACACGCACACACACCCACCTACTCACATACAGTCACACACACACACTCACACGTCTGAAGGCCACGTCCACACCCACCCAACCAGACACATAAACTCACTCATGCATACACCTGCCCGCATACTACAAGGAGGGCTTCCCCCTGCGCGTCCCCATGAGCGTCTTCAACGACAATTCCCATGAATGGGACCTCGCACACAAATGCACTCAAACACACATACACTCACACACACATACAAACACACGCACACTCACACGCCCGCAGACGACGTCCATACACACACACACACACACACACACACTCACTCACACACACAAACACACACACCTACACTCACTCATGCACGCACGCACCTGCCCGCAGGCTACAAGGAGGGCGTCCCCCTGCGCGTTCTCATGCGCGTCTTCATCGGCAAGTCTTATGAATGGGACCTCGCACACAAATACACGCACACCCACCTACTCACATACAATCACACGCACACTCATACGCCCGCAGGCCACGTCCATGCACACCCATCCATCCACCCAGACACGTACACTCACTCACACACACACACCTGTCCGCATGCTACAACGAGGGCTTCCCCGTGCGTTCTCATGCGTGTCTTCAACGACACGTCTTATGAATGGGACCTCGCACACAAATACACGCACACACACCCACCTACTCACATACAGTCACACACACACACTCACACGTCTGAAGGCCACGTCCACACCCACCCAACCAGACACATAAACTCACTCATGCATACACCTGCCCGCATACTACAAGGAGGGCGTCCCCCTGCGCGTCCCCATGAGCGTCTTCAACGACAATTCCCATGAATGGACCTCGCACACAAATGCACTCAAACACACATACACTCACACACACATACAAACACACGCACACTCACACGCCCGCAGACGACGTCCATACACACACACACACACACACACACACACACACACACACTCACTCACACACACCTACACTCACTCACACACACAAACACACACACCTACACTCACTCATGCACGCACGCACCTGCCCGCAGGCTACAAGGAGGGCGTCCCCCTGCGCGTTCTCATGCGCGTCTTCATCGGCAAGTCTTATGAATGGGACCTCGCACACAAATACACGCACACCCACCTACTCACATACAATCACACGCACACTCATACGCCCGCAGGCCACGTCCATGCACACCCATCCATTCCACCCAGACACGTACACTCACTCACACACACACACCTGTCCGCATGCTACAACGAGGGCTTCCCCCCGTGCCTTCTCATGCGTGTCTTCAACGACACGTCTTATGAATGGGACCTCGCACACAAATACACGCACACACACCCACCTACTCACATACAGTCACACACACACACTCACACGTCTGAAGGCCACGTCCACACCCACCCAACCAGACACATAAACTCACTCATGCATACACCTGCCCGCATACTACAAGGAGGGCGTCCCCCTGCGCGTCCCCATGAGCGTCTTCAACGACAATTCCCATGAATGGGACCTCGCACACAAATGCACTCAAACACACATACACTCACACACACACACAGACAAACACACGCACACTCACACGCCCGCAGACGACGTCCATACACACACACACACACACACACACACACTCACTCACACACACAAACACACACACCTACACTCACTCATGCACGCACGCACCTGCCCGCAGGCTACAAGGAGGGCGTCCCCCTGCGCGTTCTCATGCGCGTCTTCATCGGCAAGTCTTATGAATGGGACCTCGCACACAAATACACGCACACAGACATACTCACATGCAATCACATGCACACTCACATACCCGCAGGCCACGTCCATGCCCACCTATCCATCCACCCAGACACGTACACTCACTCGCACACACACACCTGCCCGCATGCTACAAGGAGGGCGTCCTCTTGCGTGTTCTCATCAGCATCTTCAACAAAACATCTTATGGATGGGGACCTCACACACAAATACGCTCACACACATGCACCTGCCCGCATGCTACAAGGAGGGCGTCCCCTTGCGTGTTTTCATCCGCGTCTTTAACACAAAATCATATGAATGGGGAGCTCACACAAATACGCTCACACACATTCACCTGCCCGCATGCTACAAGGAGGGCGTCCCCTTGCGTGTTCTCATCCGCGTCTTCAACACAAAATCCTATGAATGGGGACGTTACACACAAATACGCTCACACACATGCACCTGCCCGCATGCTACTAGGAGGGCGTCCCCTTGCGTGTTTTCATCCGTGTCTTTAACACAAAATCATATGAATGGGGAGCTCACACAAATACGCTCACACACATGCACCTGCCCACAGGCTACAAGGAGGGCGTCCCCTTGCGCATCCCCATGAGCGTCTTCAACTACAAGCCTTATGAATGGGACCTCACACATAAAAACACACACACACATACTCACATACAATCACACGCACACTCACACGCCCGCAGGCCGCGTCCATGCCCCCCCCACACAACCCTCCCCACCCCCCCCCACCCCCCCCACACCCACACACCCACCCCACACACCCACACACACTCACGCCCACACACACACCCACACACGCACACACACACATACTCACACATACACACTCACACACACACACTCGCACCTTCCCCCATGCTACAAGGAGGGCGTCCCCCTGCACGTCCCCATGTGCCTCTTAAACAATAATTCCCATGAATCGGACCTCAACACACAAATACACTCACACACGCATACTCACATACATGCACACACAAATACACTCACACACATACTCACATACACTAACACGCCCGCAGGCCACGTACATGCACACCCATCCACCCACCCACCCAGACACACAGACACACTCACCTGCTCACAGGCTACAAGGAGGGCGTCCCCCTGCGCGTTCTCATGCACTTCTTAAACAATAATTCCCATGAATGGGACCTCAACACACAAATACACTCACACAAACATACTCACATACACGCACACACAAATACACTCACACACATACTCACATACACTAACACGCCTGCAGGCCACGTACATGCGCACCCATCCACCCACCCACACAGACACACAGACACACCCACGCAAGCACAAGCACAAGCACCCAGAAACACCCACCCATCCACCCACCCACCCAGACACACAGACACACGCACCTGCTCACAGGCTACAAGGAGGGCGTCCCCCTGTGCGTTCTCATGCGTGTCTTAAACAAGAATTCCCATGATTGGGACCTCAACACACAAATACACTCACACACACATACTCACATACATGCACACACAAATACACTCACACATACTCACATACACTAACACGTCCGCGGGCCACGTACATGCACACCCATCCACCCACCCACCCAGACACACAGACACACCCAGACACACCCACAAAAGCACAAGCACAAGCACCCAACACGAAAAATCAATTTCTCAAAGCACAAGCACAAGCACCCAGACACACCCACCCATCCACCCACCCACCCAGACACACAGACACACGCACCTGCTCACAGGCTACAAGGAGGGCGTCCCCCTGCTCGTTCTCATGCATGTCATCAGCGACAAGCCTTATGAATGGGACCTCACACACAAATACACGCACACACACAGATACTCACATACACTCACACGCCCGCAGGCCACATCCACACCCACCCACCCACCCAGACACACAGACACACGCACCTGCCCGCAGGCTACAAGGAGGGCGTCCCCCTGCGCGTCCTCGTGCGCATCTCCAAGGACAATTCCTATGAATGGGACCTCGCACACAAATGCACGCTAACACAAATACACCCACACTCACATACTCACATACACTCACACGCCCGCAGGCCACGTCCATGCACACCCATCCATCCACCCACACACTGACACACAAGCACCTGCCCCCCCCCACCACCACACCACCACACCACACACACACACTTACCCGCTGGCTACAAGGAAGGCGTCCCCCTGCGCGTTCTCATCCGCGTCTTCAACAATAATTCCCATGAATGAGACCTCGCACACAAATACACTCACACACACACACCTACTCACATACAGTCACACGCACACTCACACGCCCGCAGGCCATGTCCATGCACACCCATCCATCCACCCACACTCAATCACACACTACCCTGCCCGCAGGCTACAAGGACGGCGTCCCCCTGCGCGTTCTCATGCGCGTCTTCAAAGACAAGTCTTATGAATGTTTCCTCGCACACAAATACACTCACACACACGTACTCACATCCATCACACGCACACTCACCTGCCCGCAGGCCACGTCCATGCACACCCACCCACCCCCCCACACGCACACACACACACATTCACCCACCCACCCACCACCCCACACGCACACACACACACACGCACACCTGCCCGCAGGCTACAAGGATGGCGTCCCCTTGCGTGTTCTCATCCGCGTCTTCAACGACAAGTCTTACGAATGGGACCTCAAGACCCCTCCCTCCACATGGCTCATCAAAAAGGCCGCGGGCCTAGAGCGTGCAGCAGAACGACCTGGTCACGAGTTCATCGCCAGCATCAGCCTCAAGCACTTATACCACATAGCTGAACTAAAACAGAGGGACAACGCGCAGCTAGAGCTGAAAACCATCTGCCAGAATCTGATGTCTACATGTGCCAGCATGGGAGTGAAGGTGGTGGCCACACCTGAGGATGCATAGGCTTAGAACTGAACAGCATCCCTACCCCCCCCCCACACACACACACACACACACACACACACACCACACACACACACACACACACCAACACACACACACACCACCACCACCACCACCACATAGTTGAACTAAAACAGAGGGACAACGCGCAGCTAGAGCTGTGAACCATCTGTCAGAATCTGATGTCTACATGCACCAGCATGGGAGTGAAGGTGGTTGCCACACCTGAGGATGCATAGGCTTAGAGCTGTATAGCATCCCTACCCCCACCCCCACCACCACAAACACACACACACACACCACCACCACCACCACATAGCTGAACTAAAACAGAGAAACAATGCGCAGCTAGAGCTGCTAACCATCTGTCAGAATCTGATGTCTACATGCACCAGCATGGGAGTCAAGGTGGTTGCCACACCTGAGGATGCATAGGCTATGTAGAGCTGTATAGCACACACACATGCCCACCCCCACCCCCCAAAACAACCACAACCAACCCACCAACGTGGGAGTGAAGGTGGTTGCCACACCTGAGGATGCATAGGCCTAAAGCTGTATAGCTTCCATAGCCCCCCCCCCCACCCCCACCCCCCACACAACACACACCAACCACCACCACCAACACCACCACCACCAACAACAACAACAACAACAACAACACATATAGTTACTCACAGGACGTGAAGTTCAGGACACCATAGCGTAAGCCGGAGCTAGCTATAGTCACCGATTTTTGAGGCAACTATGGGCTGCTCACCAACTTCCAATTCCAAGTACGCCCGTGCGATGACAACGGAGACCAGGGGGAATACAAATTAGTTTTGTTTGGTAACATGGTCTAGCAGTCTTCAAGCTGCTCTACCTTTTGTGGGAGAGAAAACATGGGTAGTATAAATGCAACTGCACCCCAGTCCACACTATAGCGTACAAAATGTAATCGCATTAAGAATTAAATTATCAGAGTAGCACGAAATTGGGGGGCCCGTCGGTACAATGATTGTTTGGGGTTCAGTTCATCGATACCTTTTCGTTTGGAGCCCTTTCTATCACGGCAAGTCCCTGTAGCCTATTTTGACTACCCCTGGACTGTAACATACATACAATCACATATGAACTGGATCTGGGGTACATGTCTCCTGCCTTTTTTGTGTGAAAGGATTTTCACCCCAGGAGGCGGGTCTCCCTGCACAAACCAGCGACACCGAGGATGCAGTTTGAATGGCGTTGCCATACTAATACAGAACGGGCCTCACAGGATGGGTCTCCGACTCTCCTTGCGCTAGCCCTCACCTCAAGGATTTTGCCGATCGGCGGAGTCACTCTGAATCCACGGTGTCGCTGGTTTGTGTTGGGAGACCCACCTCCTGGGGCGAAATACCTTTCACAATAAAAACTCGTACATACGGAGAGAAGTTAGCTAAGCACCCGTAGGTCGGCAGATGCCGACCCACGACCAATAACGCCTGCAGCAGTAGCCCTACACCGGCCATTGACTTTGTTATGGCTGCTCTCGGCTCTCCATCTTTCACAGATAAACACAAGTACAAAACATACCGTATTCAAGAATTATATTAAAAATGAACTCCTCGAATGAAACCATAGAGACCGTTAGTGGTGAGGATTACACTTTTCCTGGTGCCCTACTGGACTCCAAATGCGCCCTCGGTTTGACGGAGTCAAGGGGTACTTACGAACATCATGCACAAAGAAGAAAAGATACAAAACAATCGTGAGCATCATGCAGAGCTAGATGTGGTAACCGCGAGGAGGCGACAGACTGGCGTCCTACTCGATTGCACCATGCGATTTTTCCATTACTCGACCGGTGTACCGGCCAACCAGCACGTTGCCGGAGATGCCTGGGTGCAGTCGAGACCGGAGACGAAGGTGCCTAGAAGCTTTCCAAGCTTGGCACCCAAGCCAATTGTGCATGCTTTCTGCCCCGGTTTTGACGCTCTAGTGCTATTGCCTGCGCTACAACTCCATTTCACTACCCTCTGCCCCCTCGTGTATTCGTGCAAACCAGCATCTCCATCTTCGTCTTCGAAAGTTTCAAGGGCCAGAGGTTCGTTCCCTGCTGCGCATTTTCAAAACAGCAAGTTACGTCATCTAGAAGCAAGAGAGGAATAGACGAGCCGGATTCGAGGCAAATACAAGCTACTCGCATCCTAGCTGCGCATCGCATCAGCTGCGGGGGTTCGAATTTGGATAAATGTATAACCGTGTCAAGGTGAGTGGGGAGGTGTGGCCAGTGGGGTAGTATGGGTAGTGGGGTAGCGTGGGGATTTTGGTGGGGATTTTGGTAAGAAGTGGTGTGGGAGTGTGAGTGTGAGTGTGGGGAGTGGTGTGGGGAGTGGGAGGGTTGACAAATGGGAATGCTTTTTCACCGCCCCTGTGGCTTCTCTAGCTAAGAGGAGCATCACATTACGTGATATAGCACAACCAAAAGCGTTTGTTCACTGCCCTGTGAATTTTAGCTCAAGGCTAACAGGGAACACCATGCATAGCCCAAGATAAGAGCAATGTCACAAATACGAGCTCCTAGCTCAAGTGGCAGAATTTTTAGGAGTGCTGGGAGGGTGAAAATGTAGGTGGGGGCAAGTTGGCCCCCAATACATATACCCCCTAAGTTTAGGGGGTATATGTAAGTGGGGGCTAGGTAGGTAAGAGGGGGCCAACTTCCCCCTTCCGAATATGTAAGCTTCCATGTGCACTATGTTGCCTCAGCTTTGGCTTTATAGCCAGCCTAAAAATAATCAACCAGGAGGAACACTGCATAAAGTGGTACAGCTCAAACAGCAGTGTGTGTTCACTGCCCCCATTGAATTTTTGTTCCGCTATGAGCAGCAGCTTCTATGCACCTCCCCTGACTTGCTATTCAGCTAAACCTAACGCGACCTAGTGCACCTTGATGCTAGTACAATCAGCTGTCCAGAAGTTCTGAAATATTTGGGTGTAGCACAGTGGTTGGCTTGGGGAGCTGCCTAGAAGCTGCTGAAAAAGCCGAAAAGAAAAGCCATGACTGCCCTGAGGCTTTTATTTCAAATTGGTTTTGATTTTTACCATAGCCTTCCTTTTCGTCTACGAGCAGCAGCTTCTTGACAGCTCCCTGAGCCAGCCACTGTGCTAAGCCCTAAGATTTTCAGCAGTACTGAAAATACAGATTTGTCAGCTTCCAGCTGCACTAGAGTGCCATATGTGCGGCTCAGTAGCAAGTCAGGGGATCTGCCTAGAAGCTGCTGCTAATCGCTGAAAATAAAAGCTTTTATTAGTGGCAATCTTGATTCCAGGGATTGACTGGGTAGCAAGCCAGAGGAGCTGCCTAGAAGCTGCTGCTGGTTGCTGAAAATTAAAGCTTTGATTAGTGACAATCTTGATTCCAGGTTTGACTGGGTAGCAAACCAGAAGAGCTGCCTAGAAGCTGCTGCTGGTAGCTGGCAATAAAAGGTATGATTAGCGGCAAGCTTGATTCCAGGTTTGACTGGGTAGCAAGCCAAGGGATCTGCCTAAAAGCTGCTGCTGGTCGCTGAAAAGAAAAGCGTTTATTAGTGGCAAGTTTTATTCCAGGTTTGACTGGGTAGCAAGCCAAGGGAGCTGCCTAGAAGCTGCTGCTGGTCGCTGAAAAGAAAAGCGTTTATTAGTGGCAATCTTGATTCCAGGTTTGACTGGGTAGCAAGCCAAGGGAGCTGCCTAGAAGCTGCAGCTGGTTGCTGAAAATAAAAGCTTTTATTAGTGGCAATCTTGATTCCAGGTTTGACTGGGTAGCAAGCCAGAGGAGCTGCCTAGAAGCTGCTGCTGGTAGCTGGAAATAAAAGGTATGATTAGGGGCAAGCTTGATTCCAGGTTTGACTGGGTAGCAAGCCAAGGGAGCTGCTCAGAAGCTGATGCTGGTAGCTGGAAAGAAAAGCCATGGTGGTTACATGGTTTAGTTCGAACATTGTTGTAGTTGATCATTTCGCTGGACTGAAGAAGGTGCTGGGTTCGAATCCCTACGGATGCACATTGGTGTTGGCGGTCGCTGTGAACTGCCATGGTAGCACTGTCCAAGTAAAGTAGCAGCCTGTTATCCACCTCCGGAAAACCAGGCTCCCTTGATGCCTCGCCCACCAGGCGTTATCATTACTTTTTTCCAGCCAACTCTGGGCTGCTCACCGCCTTCCATTTCCAAGTCCCCCCGTGCGATACCCACAGAAACCTGGGAGCAGAGTAAGCAGATTAGACAGCTTAGAGACTTGTACAGGCATAAGGTACAGTCCAGGGCAGGTTGTTTTTGCGGAGCCCCCCCTTCTGGGGGACGGGAGCCCCAAGGGTTACCCCATTGTCCGTTTGACCGTCCGACCAAAGAATTGAAGCCTGACATGTCAGCCAACTGTCTCATAACTAATTGGCTTCGGGCAGCTCCATTTCCGTTGCCAGCTTTCGTTCCGTTGCCAGCACAATCCGCCAATTTTCCGCGCCGCTTGCAACGCTGCATAGGACTTGTCTTTTCGGCTTTTCATAGCAGCTTCTACGCAGCTCCCTGAGCCAACCACTGGGCTGCACCAAAGTACTTTAGCAGTTCTGGAAAGCTGATTATGTCAGCTTGAAGGTGCTCGAGGTTGTGCCAAGACACGCACACATACATGATGGCATGAAAATAGTAGGGGTGGTGGCAGCAGTGAAAATCCAAATTTAAATCCACATTCGAATTCAAATTTCGAACTCAGATGATCCTCTGGTGCAGGTTTATAACAATCCTGTTGCTCAAAGGAGTAAGGGTGGGGTGGTAGTAGCAGTGTGAATCTAAATGTAAATCCAAATTTAAATTCAAATTTGAAATGTTCACATTCCTCTGGTGCAGGTTGATGACAAGCCTGTTGTTCAAGGGAGTATGGATGGGGTTGGTGGCAGCAGTGTGAATCCAAATGTAAATCCATATCCAAATTCAAATTCAAATTCAAATCTCAAACGTACACACCCCTTTGGTGCAGGTTGATGAAAATCTCCCTGCCCAAGGGAGTAAGGGTGGGGGTGGTGTTAGCAGTGTGAATCCAAGTTTAAATCCATATCCAAATTCAAATTCAAATTCAAACGTACACATTCCTCTGGTGCAGGTTGATGACAAGCCTGTTGTTCAAGGGAGTATGGATGGGGTTGGTGGCAGCAGTGTGAATCCAAATGTAAATCCATATCCATATCCAAATTCAAATTCAAATTCAAATTTCAAACGTACACATTCCTCTGGTGCAGGTTGATGACAATCTCCCTGCTCAAGGGAGTAGGGGTGGGGGAGGTGGTAACAGTGTGAATCCCTTCGAAGCAGCGGCCAATAGTGCTTTCACCTCCATCGACATAGGCAGTCATCAAGCAGCAGCAGCACCCAACCCATTTCTCAGGTACAACATGTCTAAATGCGCTATTAATGCATGTGTTGCTTACATGAATATGTTGCTTGCACCCTTGATTGCTTTGTTTGTGTGTTAGTGTGCATGTTAGTTTATCAACACATGGCAGCAAGCAAGCAGCAGCACCCAACCCATTTCTCAGGTTCAACACTAGCCGGACACTCTAGTAGTCTGAATGCACGTGTTGCTTGCACCCTTGATTGTTTTGTTTGTTTTTGTGTTTGTTTGATTTTTTGTTTGTTCGTTTATCAACATAGTCAGCAAGCAAGCAGCAGCACCCAACCCACTTCGCAGGTTCAACACTAGAGGGACACCCTAGTGGTCTGAATGCACGTGTTGCTTGCACCCTTGATTGTTTTGTTTGTTTTTGTGTTTGTTTGATTTTTTGTTTGTTCGTTTATCAACAGTCAGCAAGCAACAGCATCACCCAACCCATTTCGCAGGTTCAACACTAGAGGGACACCCTAGTAGTCTGAATGCACGTGTTGCTTGCACCCTTGATTGTTTTGTTTGTTTTTGTGTTTGTGTGATTTTTTGTTTGTTCGTTTATCAACATAGTCAGCAAGCAAGCAGCAGCACCCAACCCATTTCGCAGGTTCAACACTAGCATGACACCATGGTAGTCTGAATGCATGTGTTGCTCGCATGCATATGTTGCTTTCACCCTTGATTGTTTTCTTTTTTTATCGGCATAGGCAGCAAGCAAGCAGCAGCACCCAACCCATTTCCCAGGCACATCACTAGCAGGACACAAAGGTAGTCTAAATGCATGTGTTGCTTGCTCCTTCGACTGTTTTGTTTGTTTGTCGGCATAGGCAGCTAGCAAACAGCAGCATCCAACCCATTTCTCAGGTACATCACGTCTGAATGCATGTGTTGCTTGCATGAATATGTTGCTTGCACCCTTTATTGTTTTGTTTAGTTGTTTGTTTGTCGACATAGGCAGCTAGCAAGCAGCAGCATCCAACCCATTTCTGAGGTACATCAAGTCTGAATGCATGTGTTGCTTGCATGAATATGTTGCTTGCACCCATTATTGTTTTGTTTGTTTGTTTGTTTGTCGACATAGGCAGCTAGCAAGCAGCAGCATCCAACCCATTTCTCAGGCGCATCACGTCTGAATGCATGTGTTGCTTGCATGAATACGTTGCTTGCACCCTTTATTGCTTTGTTTGTTTGTTTGTTTATCGACATAGGCAGTCAGCAAGCAAGCAGTAGCACCCTACCCATTTCTCAGGTAGATCACCTCTGAATGCATGTGTTGCTTGCACCCTTGATTGTTTTGTTTGTTTGTGTGTTTGTTTATCGACATAGGCAGTCAGCAAGCAAGCAGCAGCACCCTACCCATTTCTCAGATACATCACTAGCGGTTTGTTAGTAAGTTAGTTTGTTTGTTAGTTTGTTTGTTTGTTTGTTTATCGACATAAGCAGTCAGCAAGTAAGCAGCAGCACCCAACCCATTTCTCAGGTACATCACCTCTGAATGCATACGTGCATGCATACATGTTGCTTGCTTGCTTGCTTGCTTGCTTGTTTATTTGTTTCTTTGCTTGCTTGTTCCTTTGCTTGCTTTTTTTTTTTCTTTTTTTCTTTTCTTTTCTGGTTTGATTGTTTTCATGCTTGCTTGTTTCTTTCTTTCTTACTTGCTTGATTGATTGATCGATCGATTGATCGATTGATTGATTGATTGATTGATTGCCTCTTTGATTGATTGATTGATTGATTCTTTGCTTGCTTGCTTGTTTCTTTGGATGGATGGATGGATGGATGGATAGATGCATGGATGGGTGGGTTGATGGATGGATGCATGGATGGATGCGTGGATGGGTGGGTTGATGGATGGATGCATGCATGCATGGATGCGTGGATGGGTGGGTTGATGGATGGATGGATGCGTGGATGGGTGGGTTGATGGATGGATGGATGGATGCGTGGATGCATGGATTGGTGGGTTGATGGAGGGATGCAGGGATGGATGGATGGTTGCATGGATGGATGGATGCATGGATAGATGGGTGGATGGATGCATGGATAGATGGGTGGATGGATGCATGGATGGGTGGATGGATGCATGCATGGGTGGGTTGGTGGATGGATGGATGGATGGGTGGATGGATGCATGCAGGCATGGATG
This sequence comes from Microglena sp. YARC, assembly GCA_022414725.1. Taxonomy (NCBI): domain Eukaryota; kingdom Viridiplantae; phylum Chlorophyta; class Chlorophyceae; order Chlamydomonadales; family Chlamydomonadaceae; genus Microglena; species Microglena sp. YARC. Next base: position 8,934 of record JAJSRW010000717.1, on the reverse strand, counting down.
GATGGATTAGTTGATGAATGGATGGATGGATGGATGGACGGGTGGATTGGCGCACACACCCGCACACCTCCCCCCCCACCCACCCACCCAACTACACACACACACTCCTCCCCCCCCCCCTACCCCACTCAGAACTGCTGCCAACCAAGATGTCGCAGCTCCTTCTGCCCCCGCTCCGGCTCCCCCTGGGGCTTGGGGCAACACGGGTGGAGCAGGGTGGGGAGCAGCAGCAGCCACTAGCCACACACCCCCTGCAGCTCCACCTTCAGGGGACCTGCCCTTCACCAACAGTACTGCACCTGCTGTGGTTTTGGGGCAGATAGGAGCAGAAGCCGGGAAAAAGGGAAAGAAAGGTGTGTTGTGCTTGGTTGGGCTTGGTTGGGTTGGTTGGGTTTTGGGGCAGATTGGAGCGGAAGCCAGAAAAAAGGGAAAGAAAGGTGTGTGGGTTGGTTGGGTTGGGTTTCGGGGCAGATATGAGCGGAAGCCGGAGACAAACAAAAAATCCCGCCACCACTGCGGTTAACGAATATGACGAGTATGAGACTTACCCCAGCCTCACTGTTTTCCACCCAGACGATATTGGTTACAACCACCCACCACCCCACCCCACCACCACCCACCCCACCACCAGCCCACCACCCCCAGCCCACCCAACCCCACCCCATAGCACGGAAACACACAAACAAGCATGCACACAAGTACACATACACAGAATAATAGGTCAAGACACACACAAGCAAGCATGCACACAAGTACACATACTTAGAATAATATGTGAACACACACAAGCAAGCATGCACACAAGTACACATACACAGAATAATAGGTAAACACACACACAAGCAAGCATGCACACAAGTACACATACACAGATTAATAGGTAAACACACACACAAGTACACATACTTAGAGTAATATGTAAACACACACACAAGCAAGCATGCACACAAGGACACATACACATACACAGAATAATAGGTCAAGACACACACAAGCACGCATGCACACAAGTACGCATACTTAGAATAATGGATAAACACACACACAAGCAAGCATGCACACAAGTACGCGTACACATACTAATAGGTTAACAGACACGCAAGTAAGCATGCACGCAAACATACAAACACATGTACGTAGGTACAATGACGTACATACACAAAGGCACAAAAACACACAAGCAATCATGCAAACACAAACACATACACATACACAAATTACACAGATACACACACATACACACTGGTGCCAAAACACACATGTAAGCATGTAAACACACAAACGTTTACACTCATACACACGGACACACCCCAAGCTTTCCCCTCCCCCCTCTGTGCCCCTCTGCCATCCTCCCCCCTCTGCCCCCTTGCCCCCTCCCCCCTTTCTTTCCTGCCTCTGCCTCCTCCCCCCCCTCTGCCCCCCTGTGCCCCCCTTGCCCCCCCCCCCCCCCCCCTCCCCCTTTCTCTCCTCCTCTGCCCCCTTACCCATGTGGGGGGAAATTAGCCCCCACTTACGTTTAGGGAGGGTAGTGTTTAGTAGTTCAGGTTTTGAGTCGGGGGGTGGTATGGGGTTAAATATGGCCACAAAAAGGTTAAGGGTTTAGGTGGGTTAGGGTCTAGGTGGGTTTAGGGTTCAGGTAAGTGGGGGCTAACTGAAGTGGGGGCAAACTTCCCCCCTCTGCCCCCTTACCCAGGTGAGGACAAGGGCCCCCTAACTTCCCCCTCTGCCCCCCTTGCCTAGGTAAAGACAAGGGCCCCCTAACTTCCCCCCTCTGCCCCCTTGCCCAGGTAAAGACAAGGGCCCCCCTAACTTCCCCCTCTGCCCCCCTTGCCCAGGTAAAGACAAGGCCCCCCTAACTTCCCCCCTCTGCCCCCCTTGCCCAGGTAAGGACAAGGGCCACCCTAACTTCCCCCCTCTGCCCCCCTTGCCCAGGTCAAGACAAGGGCCCCCCTAAGGATACAGACACATCGCCACTGCTGCCAGCTGGGCAAGGCCCCCCTAACTTCCCCCATCTGCCCCCCTTGCCCAGGTAAGGACAAGGGCCCCCCTAAGGATACGGACACAGCGTCACTGCTGCCAGCTGGTCAAGGCAAAGCGCCCCCCGTGGACAGCAGCACATACCCCTTCTACAACTTGAGGAGGTATCGGCCCTTGTTCAATGTAGATACCAAGGTGGGTGCAACATTACACACAAGTACATTGCACACAAGAACAAATATGGACATTTACAAACACACATGGGCATTTACATAAACACACATTACATTACACAAACACACACATGGACATTTACACACACACACACACACACATGGACATTTACACACACACACACACACACACACATGGACATTTACACACACACACACACATGGACATTTACACACACACACACACACATGGACATTTACACACACACACATGGACATTTACACACACACACACATTTACACACACACACACATGGACATTTACACACACACACACACATGGACATTTACAACACACGCACACACACACATGGACATTTACACACACACACACACATGGACATTTACACACACACACATGGACATTTACACACACACACAAGGACATTTACACACACACATGGACATTTACACACACACCACACATGGACATTTACACACACACACACATGGACATTTACACACACACAATGGACATTTACACACACACACACACACACACACATGGACATTTACACACACACACACACATGGACATTTAACACACACACACACATGGACATTTACACACACACACACACATGGACATTTACACACACACACATGGGCATTTACACACACACACACACATGGACATTTACACACACATGGGATTTACACCACACACATGGACATTTACACACACACATGGACATTACACACACACACACATGGACATTACACACACACACATGGACATTTACACACACACACACATGGACATTTACACACACACACACACACATGGACATTTACACACACACACACATTTACACACACACACACATGGACATTACACACACAACATTTACACACACATGGACATTTACACACACACACACACACATGGACATTTAAACACACACATGGACATTTACACACACACACATGGTCATTTACACACACACACACACACATGGAACATTTACACACACACACATGGTCATTTACACACACACGGACATTTCACACACACACATGGCCATTTACACACACACATGGACATTTACACACACATGACATTTACACACACACACATGGTCATTTACACACACACACACCACACATGGACATTAACACACACACACAAACATGGACATTTACACACACACACATGGACATTTACACACACACGTGGACATTTCACAAACACACACACAAATGGACAACACACACACACATGGACATTTACACACGCATGGACATTTACACACACACACACATGGTCATTTACACACACACACATGGACATTTACACACACATGACATTTACGCACACACACATGGTCATTTACACACACACACATGGTCATTTACACACACACACACACACATGGACATTTACACACACACACACACACATGGACAATTACACAAACACACACATGGACATTTACACACACATGACATTTACACACATACACACATGGACACACACACACCCCGTGGACAGCAGCACATACCCCTTTTATAACTTAAAGAGGTGTTGGCCTTTGTTCGATGTAGATACCAAGATGGGTGCAACATTACACACAAGTACACATATGGAGATTCACACACACACATGGGCATGTACATAAACACACACATGGACATTACCAGCAGCATACACATCACATGGACATTTACTCACACATGGACATTTACACACACACACACAACCACAATGGACATTCACACACACAGTATGCACACTTGGACACACACACACACACATGGACATTTAACACGCATGGACATTTACACAGCACACCACACACACACCATGGACATTTACCACACACACACAATGGACATCAACACACACACATAAACATTTACACACACACACACGGACACACACACAAAACAAGTAAACAGAGCATATTAACATGACATGTGCCTCAATGCAGGAGATGCTGTGGCGTGTCGCCAGCTCACTGATCAGAACATTTCCCCCCAATTTTGTGGATCAATAAATGAAAATACTGATAAAAACTGCATTTCTTTATCCAATTTTGTGGGTCAACTAATGAAGATAATAAAAAGAACAAAAATGCCTTTCCCCCCAATGCAGGAGGTGCTGTGGCGTGTCGCCAGCTCACTGATCGGAATATTTCCCACAAAATGTGTGAACAAATAAATGAAGATAAAACAGGATTAAAAAATGAAATATAATTAAAGATAATAAAAATAACACAAAATGACTTGTGCCCCAATGCAGGAGGTGCTGTGGCGTGTCGCCAGCTCGTTGAACAGAGTAGTCGTCCCCAATCGTATGGACCAATAAATGCAGATAATAAAAAGAAGAAGAAATGCTGTGTGCCGCAATGCAGGAGGTGCTGTGGCGTGTCGCCAGCTCACTGATCGCAATATGTCCCCCCTATTTTGTGGATGAATACAAAGTAAAATATAAGATGCAAAATAGAAGATAAAAGATAATAAAATGTAACGCATAACATGACTTGTGCCCCAATGCAGGAGGTGCTGTGGCGTGTCGCCAGCTCACTGATCGGAGTAGTCTTCCCCAATTTTATGGAGAAAACCATGGAGGCCCCAGACTTGTACGGTCCTTTCTGGGTAGCCACCACCCTCATCTTCATCAACTGCGGTTTTCGGGCAAACTTCTCCGCCTACCTACAGTTCAGGAGTGAGCAGAATAAGGGGTTCCCTCCGCCCTCTGGCTTGAATGCTAGTGCGGACATAGTGCCCATTGAGTGGTACAATGACTCCACCAAGATGGCTGCAGTACGAAGGCTGGGGTGGTTGATGATGATTTTGGTTTTCGGGTGGTTTCGGGTTACTTCTCCGCCTACCTACAGTTCAGGAGTGAGCAGAATAAAGGGTTCCCTCCGCCCTCTGGCTTGAATGCTAGTGCGGACATAGTGCCCATTGATTGGTACACACGACTCACCAAGGTGGGTGCAGTACGAAGGCTGGGGTTGCGGTTGGGGATTTCAGGTTTCGGATGGTTTCGGGCAGCTTTCCGCCTACCTGAGAGTCAGGAGTGAGCAGAATAAAGGGTTCCCCCCGCCCTCTGGCTTGAATGCTAGTGCGGACGTAGTGCCCATTCAGTGGTACAACGACTCCACCAAGGTGGGTGCAGTACGAAGGGTGGGGTTGTTGAGGATTCCGGGTTTCAGACGGTTTCAGGCAACTTCTCCGCCTACCTGGAGGTCAGGAGTGAGCAGAATAAAGGGTTCCCCCCGCCCTCTGGCTTGAATGCTAGTGCGGACGCAGTGCCCATTGAGTGGTACAATGACTCCACCAAGGTGGGTGCACTATGAAGGCTGGGGTGCGGTTGATGATTTTGGGTTTGGGCGGTTTCGGGCAACTTCTCCGCCTACCTACAGTTTCAGGAGTGAGCCAAATAAAGGGCTCACCGCCCTCTGGCTTTGGATCCTACTGCGGACGTAGTGCCCTTTGAGTGGTACATGACTCCACCAAGGTGGGTGGGTGGGGAGGAGGTGACCCCCCCCACACACACACCACAACACACACGCACACACACCACACCTCCTCCCCCCCCCCCCCCACACACACACGCACACACAACCTCCCCCCCCCCCAGCCCCCCCCCACCCCCCCCCCCCCCCCCCCACACACACAGACGCACCACACACCTCCTCACCTGCCCCCCCCCCCCCCCCACCCCCCCCCCCCCCCCCACCCCCCCCCCCCCCCCCCCCCCCCCCCCCCAGAGGTACAACACACGTCACCTCCTCCTCCCCCCCCTCCCCCCCCCCCACACACGCAACACACCTCCTCCTCCCCCCCACACACACACACGCACACAACACCCTCCTCCCCCCCCACACCCACACCCCCCAAATATCAGATGGCCTGCATCTGCTAGCTTGTTCAAAGATAAGAAAGATGTGAGTTTTTCACTATTCCTTTTAAGTAAGGTACATGGGTGGCTCCTGTCTATGCCTGGTGTTGTTTAACCCTGTTTCCTTCTACGGCTATGTCTTTATCGTGGGTCTAAGCTTTCCATTCCTCTATCATTGACCCCCCCCACACACACACACATCCCCTTCCACCCCCCACCCCCCCCACACCCCCCACGGCCGCATACACACCACACACCACTCACCTCCCCCCCCCCCCCCCCACCCCCCCGCCCCCCCCCCCACACACACACACCACCACACACACACCTCCTCCGCACCACCACCACCCCAAATATCAGATGGCTGCATCAGCTGGATTGTTCTACGGCTATGTCTTCATCGTGGGTCTAGTCTTCTGGGGCATCATCAAGTGGTTTAAGGGAGAACTGAAGCTGTCCAACATCTACTGCATCTATGACGTACGCAGGACACACACATGTGCCACAACATGTACACACACCACATACACACATAAACACACACTGTACACACGCCACACATGTACACACACGCAATACACACATACATATACAACACATATTACACATACATAATACACACACATACATAGGCCACACACACATTTAACACACAGACACACACATATTCACACACATGTACGCACACACAAACAGTACATATACAACACTGTGCACCAAACAGAACATACGCACGCCCACTCACACACACTCATATGCCGCCACACACATGTACACACACACCACAGCCGCCACCACCTCACCCACTTGCCCCCCACAAACAAACACCAAAGGCTGCCCTCTCCACACACACACCCTATCACTTCCAAGATACTCCCTGCCCTCTCCACACATACACCCTATCCCTTCCAAGATACTCCCTGCCCTCTCCACACATACACCCTATCCCTTCCAAGATACTCCCTGTCCTCTCCACACATGCACCGCCTACCCTTCCCCAAGATACTCCCTGCCCTCTCCACACATACACCCTCTCCCTTCCAAGATACTCCCTGCCCTCTCCACACAAACACCCTATCCCTTCCAAGATACTCCCTGCCCTCTCCACACATACACCCTATCCCTTCCAAGATACTCCCTGCCCTCTCCACACATGCACCCTATCCCTTCCAAGATACTCCCTGCCCTCTCCACACATACACCCTATCCCTTCCAAGATACTCCCTGCCCTCTCCACACATACACCCTATCCCTTCCAAGATACTCCCTGCCCTCTCCACACATACACCCTATCCCTTCCAAGATACTCCCTGCCCTCTCCACACATACACCCTATCCCTGCCAGAATACTCCCTGCCCTCTTCGCACACATCACACCTATTCCCTTCCAAGATACTCCCTGCCCATCTTACCACACCTACACCCTATCCCTTCCCAAGATACTCCCTGCCACTCTCACACACAACCACCCTATCCCTTCACAATACTCCCTGCCCTCTCCACACATACACCCTATCCCTTTCCAAGAATACTCACCTGCCCTCTCCACACACACACCATCCCTTCCAAAGATACTCCTATGCCCTCTCCACACATACACCCATCCCTATCAGATACTCCCTGCCCCTCTCCACAACATTAACCTATCCCTCCAAGAGTACTCCCTGCCCTCTCCACACATAACCCTATCCCTTCCAAGATACTCCCTGCCCTCTCCACACAACACCCTTCCTTCTAAGATACTCCCTGACCCTCTCCACACATACACCCATCCCGCCAAAGATACTCCCTGCCCTCTCCTCTCAACCACACCCTATCCCTTCCAAGATACTCCCTGCCCTCTCCACACACATTACACCCATACCCTTCAATACTCCCTGCCAATCTCTTTCCCCGTGCTCTGCTGTGTGTGTTGCCTCACCCCTTCACCCTCCTCACACCCACACCCTACACACCCCACCACCCTACCTCACCCACCACCACCGACACATCCTTCACCACACACACACACACACACACACACTACCCTTCCAGGATACTCCCCTGTCTATCACATCCCCGTATCGTGCTGTGTGTGTTGCCTCACCCCTTGCACCCTCCTTCACACCCACACCCTACATCACCCCCACACCCTACCTCACCCACACACCCACACCTACCCTCTCTCTCACCCAACACACACACACACACACTCCCCTTCCAGAACTCCCTGTCTATCTACATCCCCGTATTGTTGCTGTGTGTGTTGCCTCACCCCTTGCACCCTCCCTCACACCCACACCCTACATCACCCCCACACCCTACCTCACCCACACACCCACACCTACCCACACACACACACACACACACACACACCACACCACTCCCCTCCAGGATACTCCCTGCCAAGTCTCTTTCCCCGTGCCTGCTGCTGTGTGTGTTGCCTCACCCCTTGCCACCCTCCGTCGCACCACACCCTACATCACCCCACACCTACTCACCCACACACCCACACCTTACCCTCAACACACACCACACACACACACACACTCCCCTTCCAGATACTCCCTGTCAACTACATCCTTCCGTATTGTTGCTGTATGTGTTGCCTCACCCCACGCCATACACTCCCACACCCACATTCACCCCCTCCCTACCCCCAACACCCTCCTTCACCCCACACCCACATCCACCCCACCATTGCAGGATACTCCGCTGTCAATCTACATCCCGTATCGATGCTGTGTGTGTTGCCCTTTGGCTGGCCCTTGCAGTGACTTTGGTTGGGTAGGGTTAACCCTTTACTGAAAAAAGCGGAGTGGCCGGCTTCTTATTAGTGAAACTTCAAGAAAGCTGTCAGATTCTGTTGGTTGCCAAGTAAGGGTTATTGCGGTC
>JAJSRW010000312.1:0-31867 GCA_022414725.1 Microglena sp. YARC | reverse complement strand
CCTATCCCCCTCTCATCCCTGCTCCTTCATGATCAGCTGCTGAGATACCTAGTAGACGAAGCTTAAGGCGACAATTGGAGCTGGAGGTCCTTTTTTTGACCCTAGCAATGTCTGCTCTCCGGCCGCCTTCTAAACTTTGCTTGCGAAGCTGCTTCGGCCAATTCGGCAGGAGCGACTGCAACTTCGCGGCTATGGGAGCTCTCAGTGCCCCTGCCCATTGAGTGTTACAGACCCGCCATGCGGTCTAATCCGCTAGGTCTGCCCCCTCCAGAGGTCAGCATAAGAGGTCAGCCTACTGGAGGGGTTGCAGGCTATTCTCTTTCAAGTTAATTTGGACCACCCGACCCCCATCCTTAGTACTTCAGAAGCAGCTCTCTCCTGATTCCCTTCTTCCGAGCCAACCCCACCCACTTCCTCCTTCCTCTCAGAATCATCCATCCCTCCCCTCTCATCCCTGCTCCTTCAGTGTCGATAGCTGCTTGAGATACCTAGTAGACGAAGCTTTAAGGCTGACAATTGGAGCTGAGGTCCTTTTTTCGCCCTAGCAATGTCTGCTCTCCGGCCGCCTTCTAACTTTGCTTGCTGCGAAGCTGCTTCGGCCAAGTTCGGGCTGGAGCGACTGCAATTTCCGGGCTATGGAAGCTGCTCAGTGCCCCATTTGAGTTTTACAGACGCTCATGCGGTCTAATCCGCTACTCTGCCCCCTCCAGAGGTCAGCATAAAGAGGTCAGCCTACTGGGATGGGGGCAGGCTATCTCTCTTTCAAGTTAATTTGGAACCACCCGACCCCCCCATCCTTAGTACTTCAGAAGCAGCTCTCTCCCTGATTCCCTTCTTCCGAGGCCCCACCCACTTCCTCCTTCCTCTCAGAATCCTCCATCTCCTCCCTCTCATCCCTGCTCCTTCATGTCAGCTTGCTGAGATACCTAGTAGACGGAAGCTCTTTAAGGCGACAATTGGAGCTGGAGGTCCTTTTTCGCCCTAGCAATGTCTGCTCTCCGGCCGCCTTCTAACTTTGCTGCGAAGCTGCTTCGGCCAATTCGGCTGGAGCGACTGCAATTTCGCGCTATGGAGCTGCTCAGTGCCCCATTTGAGTGTTACAGACGCTCATGCGGTCTAATCGCTACGTCTGCCCCCTCCAAGAGGTCAGAGCATAAGAGGTCAGCCCTACTGGAGGGGGCAGGCTATTCTCTCAAGTTAATTTGGGACACACCGACCCCCATCCTTAGTACTTCAGAAGCAGCTCTCTCCTGATTCCCTTTTTCCGAGCCCCACCCACTTCTCTCCTTCCTCTCAGAATCCTCCATCTCCTCCCTCGTCATCCCTGCTCCTTCATGTCAGCTGCTGAGATACCTAGTAGGACGAAGCTTTAAGGCGACAATTGGAGCTGGAGCGTCCTTTTTTCGCCCTAGCAATGTCTGCTCTCCGGCCGCTTCTAACTTTGCTGCCGAGCTGCTTCGGCCAATTCGGCTGGAGCGACTGCAATTTCCGCGGCTATGGGAGCTGGCTCAGTGCCCCATTTGACTGCTTACAGACGCTCATGCGGTCTAATTCCGCTACTCCTGCCCCCCTCCAGAGTCAGCATAAGAGGTCAGCCTACTGGAGGGGGCAGGCTATTCCCTTCAAGTTAATTTGGGGACCACCCGACCCCATTCCTTAGTACTTCAGAAGCAGCTCTCTCCTGATTCCCCTTCTTCCGAGCCCCACCACTTCCTCCTTCCTATGTTCAGAATCCATCCATCTCCTCCTCTCATCCCTGCTCCTTCATGTCAGCTGCTGAGAATACCTAGTAGACGAAAGCCTTTACAGGCGACAATTGGAGCTGGAGGTCCTTTTTTCGCGCCTAGCGAATGTCTGCTCTCCGGCCGCCTTCTAACTTTGCTGCGAAGCTGCTTTTCGGCCAATTGGCTGGAGCGACTGCAATTTCGCGGCTATGGGAGCTGTGCTCAGTGCCCCCCGTTTGAGTGTTACAGACGCTCATGCGGTCTAAATCCGCTACTCTGCCCCCTCCAGAGGTCAGCATTAAAGAGGTCAGCTCTACTGGAGGGGGGCAGGCTATTCTCTTCAAGTTAATTTGGAGACCACACCCGACCCCCATCCTTAGTACTTTCAGAAGCAGCTCTCTCTGATTCTCTCCGAGCCCCCCCACTTGCTCTTCCCTCAAATCCTCCATCTTCCTCCCTACATCATCCCTGCTCCTTCAGTCGCTGCTGAGATAAACCTAGTAGACGAAGCTTTCAGCGACTTGGAGGCTGAGGTCTTTTTTTCGCCCGCAAATGTCTGCTCTCGTGGCGCCCACTCTTTGGCCCAGCTGCTTCGGCCCCCAGGTTGGGGGAGTGGTTGACGAGATTCCTCCGCCGCCCCGCGCCCCTAGCGATGCCGGCCCCGGAGCGACCAATTTCCCGGCTATGGGAGCTGCTCAGTGCCCCATTTAAGTGTTACAGACGCTCATTTGCGGTCTAATCCGCTACATCTGCCCCCTCCAGAGGTCAGCTAAGATCAGCCTACTGGAGGGGGGCAGGCTATTTCTCAACGTTAATTTGGGACGCACCCGAACCCCCATCCTTAGTACTTCAGAAGCAGCTCTCTCCTGAAATTCCCTCTTCCGAGCCCACCGCACTTCTCCTTCCTCTCAAGAATCCTCCATCTCCTCCCTCTCATCCCTGCTCCTTCATGTCCAGCTGCTGGATACCTAGTAGAAGGCTTGAGATACCTAGGCGCAATTGGAGCTGGAGGTCCTTTTTTCGCCCTAGGCGCAATGGAGTCTGCTCTCCGGCCGCCTTCTAACTTTGCCCCTAGCAAGCTGCTTCTAGGGCCTAACTTTTTGCGGAGCTGACTGCCAATTTTCGGCTATGGGAGCCTGCTCAGTGCCCCATTTAATTTAATGCCATTGATGTAGTGTTAACAGACGCTCATGCGGTCTAATCCCGCTACTCTGCCCCCTTCCAGAGGTCAGCATAAGAGGTCCAGCCTACTGGAGGGGGGCAGGCTATTTCTCTTCAAGTTAATTTGGGACCACCCGACCCCATCCTTAGTTACTTCAGAAGCAGCTCTTCTCCTGATTCCCTTCTTCCGAAGGGCCCCACCCACTCCTCCTTCCTCTCAGAATCATCCATCTCCTCCCCTATCATCCCTGCTCTTCATGTCAGCTGCTGAGATACCTAGTAAGACGAAGCTTTGAGGGCGACAATTGGAGCTGGAGGTCCTTTTTTCGCTCCTAGCAATGTCTGCTCTCGGCCGCCTTCTAAACTTTGCTGCGAAGCTGCTTCGGCCAATTCGGCTGTGGAGCGACTGCAATTTCGCGGCTATGGGAGCTGCTCAGTGCCCCATTTGAGTGTACAGACGCTCCAACATAGCGGTCTAATCCGCTACTCTGCCCCTCCAGATAGGTCAGCAATAAGAGGTCAGCCTACTGGAGGGGGGCAGGCTATTCTCTTCAAGTTTCCATTTGGGACACACCGACCCCCATCCTAAGTACTTCAGAAGCAGCTCTCTCCTGATTCCCTTCTTCGAGCCCCACCCACTTCCTCCTTCTCTCAGAATCATCCATCTCCTCCCTCTCATCCTGCTCCTTCATGTCAGCTGCTGAGATACTAGTAGACGAAGCTTTAGGCGACAATTGGAGCTGGAGGTCCTTTTTTTCAGCCCTATCGGCAATGTCTGCTCTCCGGCCGCCTTCTACCTTTGCTGCGAAGCTGCTTCGGCCAATTCGGCAAAGCGACGTGCAATTTCGCGGCTATGGGAGCTCCTCAGTGCCCCATTTGAGTGTTTTTACAGACGCTGCCCATGCGGTCTAATCCGCTACTCGCCCCCTCCAGAGGTCAGCATAAGAGGTCAGCCTACTGGAGGGGGGCAGGCTATTCCCTTCAAGTTAATTTGGGACCCGACCCCCCATCCTTAGTACTTCAGAAGCAGCTCTCTCCTGATTCCTTCTTCCGAGCCCACCCACTTTTCCTCCTTCCTCTCAGAATTCCATCTCCCCTCATCTCATCTGCTCCTTCATGTCAAGCTGCTGAGATACCTAGTAGCACAGCTTATAAGGCGACAATTGGAGCTGGAGGTCCTTTTTTCGCCCTAGCAATGTTCTGCTCCTCCGGCCGCCTTCTAACTTTGCTGCGAAGCTCTTCGGCTGGAGCGACTGCAATTCGCCGCTTGGAGTGCCATTCTCAGGTTGCAGTTGTTACAGACACTATCGCGCTACTTGCCCCCCCCCCTCAGAGTCAGCATAAGAGGTCAGCCTACTGGAGGAGGCTATTCCCTTCAAGCTTAATGTGGGACCACCCGACCCCCATCCTTAAGTACTTAAGAAGCAGCTCTCTCTGATTCCCTTCTTCCGAGCCCCACCACTTCCTCCTTCCTATCAGAATCATCCATCTCCTCCCTCTCATCCCTGCTCCTTCATGTCAGCTGCTGAGATTACCTAGTAGACGAAGCTTTAAGGCGACAATTGGAGGCTGAGGTCCTTTTTTTCGCCCTAGAATGTCTGCTCTCCCGGCCACCTTCTATCTTTAGCTGCGAGCTGCTTCGGCCAATTCGGCAAGTAGCGGACTGCAATTTCGCGGCTATGGGAGCTGCCTCAGTGCTCCCATTTGAGTGTTACAGACGCCTATGCGGTTCTAATCCGCTACCTCTGCGCCCTCAGATTCAGCATAGAGGTCAGCCTACTGGATGGGGGGCAGGCTATTCTCTTCAATTAATTTGCGAGGGGACCACCCGACCCCCATCCTTAGTACTTTCAGAAGCAGTCTCTCTGCATTCTTCTTCGAGCCCCACCCACTTCCTCCTTCTCTCAGAATCCTCCATCTCCTCCCTCTCATCCCTGCTCCTTCATTGTCAGCTGCTGAGATACCTAGTAGACGAAGCTTTAAAGGCGACAATTGGAGCTGGAGGTCCTTTTTTCGCCCTAGCAATGTCTGCTCTCCGCGCCTTCTAACTTTGCTGCGAAGCTGCTTCGGCCAATTCGGCTGGAGCGACTGAAATTTTCGCGGCTATGGGAGCTGCTCAGTGCCCCATTTGAGTGTGTTACAGACGCTCATGCGGTCTAATCCGCTACTCTGCCCCTCCAGAGGTCAGCATAAGAGGTCAGCCTACTGGAGGGGGCAGGCTATTCTCTTCAAGTTAATTTGGGACCACCCGACCCCCATCCTTAGTACTTCAGAAGCAGCTCTTCTCCTGATTCCCTTCTTCCGAAGCCCCCCCCCACCCACTTCCTCCTTCCTCTCAGAATCATCCATCTCCTCCCTATCATCCCTGCTCCTTCATGTCAGCTGCTGAGATACCTAGTAGACGAAGCTTGAGGCGACAATTGGCAGCTGGAGGTCCTTTTTTCGCCCTAGCATGTCTGGCTCTCCGGCCGCCTCTAACTTTGCTGCGAAGCTGCTTCGGCCAATTCGGCTGGAGCGACTGCAATTTCGCGGCTATGGGAGCTGCTCAGTGCCCCCATTTGAGTGTTTACAGACGCTCATGCGGTCTAATCCGCTACTCTGGCCCCCTCCAGAGGTCAGCATAAGAGGTCAGCCTACTGGAGGGGGGGCAGGCTATTCTCTTCAAGTTAATTTTTGGGACCACCCGACCCCCATCCTTAAGTACTTCAGAAGCAGCTCTCTCCTGATTCCCTTCTTCCGTAGCCACCCACTTCCTCCTTCCTCTCAGAATCATCCATCTCCTCCCTCTCAATCCCTGCTCCTTCATGTTCAGCTGCTGAGATACCTAGTAGACGAAGCTTTAAGGACAATTGGAGCTGGAGGTTCCTTTTTTCGCCCTAGCAATGTCTGCTCTCCGGCCGCCTTCTAACCTTTGCTGCGAAGCTGCTTCGGCAATTCGCTGGAGCGACTGCAATTTCGCGGCTTATGGGAGCTGCTCAGTGCCCCATTTGAGTGTTACAGACGCTCATGCGGTCTAATCCGCTACTCTGCCCCCTCCAGAGGTCAGCATAAGAGGTCAGCCTACTGGAGGGGGGGCAGGCTATTCTCTTCAAGTTAATTTGGGACCCGACCCCCATCCTTAGTACTTCAGAAGCAGCTCTCTTCCTGATTCCCTTCTCCGAGCCCCACCCACTTCCTCCTTCCTCTCAGAATCATCCATCTCCTCCCTCTCATCCCTGCTTTCCTTCATGTCAGCTGCTGAGATACCTAGTAGACGAAGCTTTAAGGCGACAATTGGAGCTGAGGTCCTTTTTTCGCCCTAGCAATGTCTGCTCTCCGGCCGCCTTCTAACTTTGCTGCGAAGCTGCTGGCCAATTGACTGCTAATTTCGCGGCGCTGCCAGTGCCCCAATTCGGCTCCAGACAAGTTAATTTTGCAATTTCGCGGTACTTCCTGGGCTCCTCTCCATCCCTGCTGCTGCTGAGAACAGTAGAAACGAAGCTTTAGCCAATTGGAGCTGATTTCGCCCTGATTCTCTCGTCCGGGCCGCTCTTCTTAAACTTTTGCGAAGCTGCTTCGGCCAGAGCGCTCAGTGCCCCGCAGACCCATCTAATCCGCTACTCTGCCCCCTCCAGAGGTCAGCATAAGAGGTCAGCCTACTGGAGGGCAGGCTATTCTCTTCAAGTTAATTTGGACCCACCGACCCCCCCATCCTTAGTACTTCAGAAGCAAGCTCTCTCCTGATTCCCTTCTTCCGAGCCCCACCCATTCCTCCTTCCTCTCAGAATCCTCCATCTCCTCCCTTCTCATCTCCTGCTCTTCATGTCAGCCTGCTGAGATACCTAGTAGACGAAGCTTTAAGGCGACAATTGGAGCTGGAGGTCCTATGCAATTTTTTCGCCTAGCTGCAAAGCTGCTTCGCGCGATTTTTTAGTGTTTTTTGGCCTTAGACAGGTTTAGTGCTGTTGAGACTCATTCCCTCTTTCTTGAATTCTCAGTCAGCAGGTCTTCTTTTGAAGGTCTGCATTGGTCAGCATCTTCATGTTCTCTAATTAGAGACTTTCCAATCCTGGAGTGTGACATTGGTTCAAAACCATAGCGATACAGTTTGTCTTAGCATTTTGCTGCCCTAGAGGGCTGGATAGTAGTTTTTGGGGGTGGATCTGCTGCTCCTGCCCTGAAGACTGTTTTTGTTTGCTTTTTCCCGGACCTGTTTATCAGTAGCATGCCCTGCTTTGGTCTTCTTCCTTACAGAGCTTGCTGGTCTGCATTGGAGAAGAAGTGGCATGCTACTTGACAGCTGAGCTGGCACGCCGGTCTGCTGATGGAGTGATGCCTTGATGCACTGGACCGTTGTAGGAGTGATGCCCTGTACCGTGTTGTTTCTTGCGTCTGCAGGTTCAGGAGGCTTACTTAGGAACTACATAGTTTTTGTTACCTTGTTACCGCTACCTTTGAACCGTAGACATGCCGCGTTTGGTTGTCTTTGCAGAGCTTGCTGATTTGCATCGGCGACCTAGTGGCTTGATACTAGGCTGCTGATAGCGGACTGCGCTGACATGCTAATGGAGTGATGCCTGATGCACAGGCATACCGGTTTATTTGCTAGCTGCTTTAGTGCGCCTTTAAGGTTTTTGCCTTCCTGCTGGTCAATTGTGTGGTCAGATCGTTGTGGGTCTTCTTGCATGGGCGGGTTTCTACCTTTCTTTGGAACCATGGCTGGTTGTCCTTTTGGGAGGACGTTTTCTAAGAGTTTGAGGATTTTGCTTCTTTAGATTTTTTTTTAGTTTACCTTGTTAGTGTTAGCTTGGCCCTGTCCTGTTTTTTGTTGCATGCCGCGCTCTGCTGGTCGTCTTGAATCCCGATGGATTTGCAGAGGCTTGCATGTCAACCCTATTGCAGTCCCTTCCCCTGGGTGACCTCCCACAGCGACATTGTTACTAGGCTGCTGAGAGTATGTGCTGGTTTGCTAAAGGAGTGATGCCCTGATGCACTGGCCTGTTACAGGAGTGATGGCCCTGCAGGTTTAAATCTTAGATCAGCAAGACCTTCGGGTGCATGCCTTTCCTTCTTTTCTGTGTTGCTCTTGGAGGTTACAGTGGTGTTGTTATTACGAGGGTTGGGGAGAAACAGTTTGCTTGGATGTGGGGGTGGTGCTCGGAAGGCCCTTTGTTCCTTTGTTCTCCTAGTAATTAGTTTGTGTCCCTCGGTCTTTTGTCCCCTAGTCTTTTGGGCAGCGTCTTCTTGTCTCTTCGGATCTTTGTCTTAGCGGGACTTTTGGCTCCATGTCCTCTAATCTTCTTCTTGTGGTTTTTCTTCCTCGGTCACATAGGGCTAGTTTTTATCAGACTGACCATTTCCCTTTCCTGGTTCCTCCCTATGTAAAAAAAAAAAAAAAAAAAAAAGCGGACAAGACCAAATCCAAGCTAGTCATCTAGGCTGTCTGGAAAAGGCTTATCAGGGGAGAAGCTCATTCTGGGAGACCAGAAGCAAATGGTCAGGGAATGGTCATGGGTATCTCTCACTAAGTTCAACCCTAAGTGCGCCAACTTTGCATACCACGATTTGTAGGAGTGGCACCACCATTCGAACTGAATCCTCCGTTCTAGCTGGTATGACTGTCGGGAGACCCACCTCCTGCTCTAAGGCCCCAGATCTTGAAAATCCTTTCACAACTAAAAAAAAAAAAAAAAAAATGGGCCATCGGAGGATCCGCCACTGACATATTGTGAGAGGTTGGAAACTCCATGTTAACACGGGACCACCATGGACCATTGGCACCATGAAGATCTCGGGTGATCCAGGGATAACACGTCTCTGGACCCACCGTTGTCCTCCCACTAGGAGGCATGGGCTTCCAGGCTCTTCTGTAGCGACAAAATCAGCCAATGCAACCCAGTAATCAGCCACCCTTTCAAGCAAGTGCTCCAGCCCGCTCCGAGAGGTCCCTCCTTAGTTTAGCGAACAGCTGGCACCTGAGAAAGAGGGAAGGCCCCACAAAACTCATACAGACTGGCCTGGCGAGGGCCGGAAGTGGCCTTACCATGGACAAGGAGGCCAACCTATACAATTGCCGGCGGCCCATTGATCCAGCCTGTGCCAAAGCAACAGTTTACCCACTAATTCCCCCACACCCGGATCCATGGCTGAGGAGGCGGGGGTGCAGTCTCCACCCAGAGGCTAGCGTCTCTGGGATGGGGCAGGTAAGAAAGGGTGGCCAAGGGAGCTTGCCTTTCAAGAAGCCTCACGGACCGCTTAAAAGCCAACGAACGGGGCACAGGTCCAAAAGAGTGGCAGGCGGGGTCGCAGTTCTGAAGGCACATCAGGGCAGCGCGAACTGTACCCGGGAGGATGGCCCCTGGCAACTTGCCATCGGACCCCATAAGGCGCCACAATATGTCCTTGCACCTGTTTTCCCAAGGTACGCGACCCAGAACCCTTTGGCCCGTGAAGAAAGCAGCCCTACCTAGCAAACTGTCCGTGTCTGGGTATAGAAGAGACCGTGGCGCAAGTAAGGTGGACCCAAGCAAGGCTCACGTACATATAGCCCGTGCCTCAGCAGACGGCCCTTGTTGCTACACTCTTCACCAAGGCCGGTTTGCCATGATCTTAACCTTGATAAGTTTGTTAGAGTGGCCGGGAAATCCAGTGTGGAGTATGAGGTGGGTGGCCGGGGGCTGAGCGGGAAGCGACCTATCCTTGCCCCACAGCGCCGTGGGTAAGGAGGTGCAAGACCAATCCAGATACATGGGGGGGGCCAAGGATCTAGGGGGGGGATCAGGCGGCTGGAGGAGAAGGCAAAGGCCCCCCCCTGCCCACTGACCTTTAGCTATCCGCTCTAGCTTCTCGCAGGCTCCAGCCCAGGTTATAGACGGACTTCCCTTTGAAGTCTACAATGCGTTCCATGATCAGAACTGTCCCAGATGAGGATCCTTCAAAGGGTTTTAAGAATAAAGATCTAGTCCAGAATCTGCGCTAGATCCAGATCAAGATCTAGATCTTGACACTGTCTCTGTCCTCATTCCTGTTGTTTACCTGACCAGACCAGTCTATTTTAGGTTTTCGCTTTGCTTCACTTGTCTTTCTTCTTTTCTGGTTGCCTCCCTGCTTTTGGCTTGTTTTTTGCAGTTTCTCCCTTAGTTTGCTTACCCTAGTTCAGTTTCCACCCTTAGTTGCCTCCTTAGTTTCCCCCTAAGTTGCTTCCTTGGTTCCCCCCCCCCTCTCCACCCCTCCCCCCCTTTCTTCTCTTAGTTTCTCGCATAGTTTTCCTTTTAGTCTTCCTTAGTTTGCATCTCCTCTTTCAGTCTTCTGATCCGGTGACTGTTAGAGATTGCAATGGTTTGGCCCCCCCCTTCATAGGTCTTTTTTCTTAGTGATCCTAGCCCCTTCTCTTGGGCTTCCTGTTTTGGGCTTCTTCCTTGCCTCTCTCGTTTGTTTGTCTTCTGTTCCTGTCTTCCTTTGTCCCTTTAGTCGCCCAGGTGGTGTCTGTCCCTTGGCTGTCCCTTAGCCGTTCATGTCTTTTTCTTTGGTATTTTCTCCTTGGTCACAAAGGGCTAGGTTTTATCAGTTGCGCCTTTTCCTGGTTCCCCCCTTTGTAAAAAAAAAAAAAACTCTTCCTTCCAAGATCAAGTTAATACGGCCTTCCTAGCACCCCTCATTCAGGGAACCATCTGCCTTCTTCACAAGACTGGTCAGCCCAAAGACTCCCTCGCAGGTGACCGTCTTATCACCCTTCTCAATTGCGATCTTAAGCTGATCCTTTTGATCATGGCTCACCGGCTGCAACGCCCCACTGGAAATATTCTCATCGACGTCACTCAATCAGCTTTCCTCCGTGGTAGAGAACATCAGGACAACATCCGCTATCACCTGGGCTTGGCTGCACGCTTGAAAGAGCTTGGCTTACCAGCTGGTTGCTTCATTCTGACCATCACTAAAGCTTTATGATTTCTGTCAACAGGGATGGGCTCCTCAAGACACAATGTTCCAGCCATGGGATTCAAATAGTGCAGGCCATCACGCGCTCGTGCGATATCCTCATGAATGGCAGCTCTACGCGAGTGCGTCTCAATGGTTTCTTCACTACCTCCTTCCCCAACACTTCCGGCTTTATCAGCGTGGGGCCTTGAGCTGTAATCAATGGGTCATCATCTTTGAGCCCTTCATCACCTACAATAACCAACTGAGATTTTTTTTTTTTTTTACAAAGGGGGAACCAGGAAAAGGCGCAACTGATAAAACCTAGCCCTTTCGGACAGCTAAGGGACGGACACCACCTGGGCGACGTAAGGGACAAAGGAGGACGGAAGAGAAAAACAAACAAACCAGAGAGCAAGGAAGAAAGCCAAAAACAGGAAGCCAAGATAAGGGGCTAGGACTACTAATAAAAAAGACCTATGAAGGGGGGAGCCACAACATTGCAACCTCTAACAGTCACCGGATCAGAAGACTGAAAGAGGAGATGCAAACTAAGGAGGACTAAATGGAAAACTATGCGAGAAACTAAGAGAAAAAAAGGGGGGAGGGGGGGGGGGGGGGGACTAAGGAGGCAACTGAGGAGAAACTAAGAGGCAACTAAGGGTGGAAACTGAACTAGGGGAAGCAAACTAAGGGAGAAACTGCAAAAACAAGCCAAAAGCAGGGAGGCAACCAGAAAAGAAGAAAGACAACTGGAAGCAAAGCGAAAACCTAAAAGACTCGTCTGGGCGTGTACAACAGGAATGAAGACAGAGACACTATCAAGATCTAGATCTTGATCTGGATCTTAGCGCAGATCTGGACCTTGATCTTGAGTCCAGATCTAGCCCCAGATCTGAACGTTTGTCGAGTGCTGTGTCCAAATCTAGAACGCTGATCCTGATCTGGGGCAGGGTCTTGATCTTGGGCTTGGGCTGGATCAAGGTCAGGGTCAAGATCGGGGCCTAGAGCTGGGGCTTGGGCTGGACCTAGGTCAGGGTCTAGATCAGGGTCTAGAGCTCGGGAATGGGCTGGGTCTGGGTCAGGGTCTAGAGCAAGGTCTAGATCCGGGTAATGGGCTGGATCTGGGTCAGGGTCTAGATCAGGGTCTAGAACTAGGGCTTGGACTGGGTCTGGGATTGGGTCTGGGATTGTAGGGAGCGCTGGGGCCATGGGGATTTTTATTTCCATGGTGCGGGTATCAGGCTCCTGGTCACCGGGAGTGACCCCAATCATGGTGCAAAAGATCGGGGGGGTGGCCCATAAGCTTGCAAAGGAAGCCTACTTTGCATATTGTAGGAGTGGCACCACCATTTCGAACTGAATCCTCGCGTGTCGCTGGTTTGTGTCGGGAGACCCCACCTCCTGGGTTGAAAATACTTTCACAACTAAAAAAAAAAAAAAAAATGTGAGAGAGCAATCTAGGCCACGCCACCAGTCTTGACAGAAGGCGCCATTATCAAGGTGTCGAAGATCCGTCTGGGTGCGCATCCAGTCCCTGGCGATGGCTTGGTGAAGGTGGCCAAGGGCAAGGCAGATAGCCTTGTGGTGAAGGGGCTCAGAATGGTCCAGTCTGTCAGCCCGGGACGAACGGACCTGCCATATCGCGCCCAAGGTGTTATACGCAGGAAGACCCACACCTTAGGGTAGAGGGAGGACGGGTGTCCCGGGCCAAAAGGGTGATGTCGTCACCGAGGAGGAAGACAGGTCGGCAACGAGGAAGCGCCGCTGCCCCACCGGTGAGGTCTCCCAAGTGGAAAGGAGCCAGTCTATGACAGGGGCAGAATCAGAGGCATTCCAAGAAAGCGT
Source organism: Microglena sp. YARC (assembly GCA_022414725.1). Lineage (NCBI taxonomy): Eukaryota > Viridiplantae > Chlorophyta > Chlorophyceae > Chlamydomonadales > Chlamydomonadaceae > Microglena > Microglena sp. YARC. The sequence goes on along the minus strand of JAJSRW010000312.1, from coordinate 19,238 downwards.
GAGACATTGTGTCAGCAGTGTGCAGCTGCAAGCAGTCAGGGCTGGAGCAGACTATGGAGGGGGGGTCGTCTTGGTTGACCGTTGGAAGCGTCCTCGTACATGAGCAAGGAACGCATTGCAGCCCAGGGTGCCATGAAGCAAGCTCCGGCAAGTGATGGTATAAGGACGGTGGAGAGTCTTGTCAGCGAGGCGTACCCACACCTGCGAAAAGCCTGCACGTAGAGGGAGGGAGACTTGAGGTTCGTCTTGTCTTTGAGCAGTTCTCTCCGCTGGGCCTGGACGGGAGGGGCAGACACGTTGTAAGTCCACCCAAGCGTTCTGTGGGAGGTCTTCAGGGGAGGGAACTGGAATAGGGGTGGCAACGAGCTTGCCCCTGACCTAGATCCAGCCCCAGCCCAAGATCAAGACCCTGCCCCAGATCAGGATCAGGTTCCAGATTTGGACACAGCACACGACAACGTTCTAGATCTGGGGCTAGATCTGGACCAAGATCAAGGTCCAGATCTGCGCTAAGATCCAGATCAAGATCTAGATCTTGCTACTGTCTCTGTCTTCATTCCTGTTGTACATGCCCAGACCAGTCTTTTAGGTTTTCGCTTTGCTTCCAGTTGTCTTTCTTCTTTTCTGGTTGCCTCCCTGCTTTGCTTGTTTTTGCAGTTTTCTCCCTTAGTTTGCTTCCCCTAGTTTCAGTTCCCACCCTTAGTTGCCTCCTTAGTTTTCCCCCTCAGTTGCCTCCTAGTCCCCTCCCCCCCCCCCCCCCCCCCCCTCCCCCCTTTTTTCTCTTAGTTTCTCGCATAGTTTTCCATTTAGTCCTCCTTAGTTTGCATCTCCTCTTTCAGTCTTCTGATCCGGTGACTGTTAGAGGTTGCAATGTTTTGGCCCCCCCTTCATTTTTTTTTTTTTTTTTTTTTTTAGTTGTGAAAGGATTTTCACCCAGGAGGTGGGTCTCCCGACATAGGTCATAGGTCATAGGTCATCAGGTCTTTTTTCTTAGTAGTCCTAGCCCCTCTCTTGGGCTTCCTGTGTTTTTGGCTTCTTCCTTGCCTCTCTGGTTTGTTTGTCTTCTGTTCCCGTCTCCTTTGTCCTTACGTCGCCCAGGTGGTGTCCGTCCTTAGCTGTCCCTTAGCCGTTCTTGTCTTTTCTTTGGTCTTTTCTCCTTGGTCACAAAGGGCTAGGTTTTATCAGTTGCGCCTTTTCCTGGTTCCCCCCCTTTGTAAAAAAAAAAAAAAAAAAAAAAAAAAAAAAACTGATAAAAACCTAGCCCTTTGTGACCAAAGGAGAGAAAATACCAAAGAAAAATACTCTTGAACGGCTAAGGGACAGCTAAGGGACAGACACCACCTGGGCGACTAAAGGGACAAAGGAGGACAGGAACAGAAGACAAACAAAACAGAGAGTCAAGCAAGAAGCCCAAAATAAGAAGCCCAAGAGAAGGTCACCGGAACAGAAGACTGAAAGAGGAGATGCAAATTAAGGAGGACTTAAAAGGAAAACTGTGCGAGAAACTAAGAGAAAAAAGGGGGAGGGGGGGGGGGGGGGGGGAACTAAGGAAGCAACTGGGGGGGGGGAAACTATGGAGGCAACTAAGGGTGGAAACTGAACTAGGGGAAGCAAACTAAGGGAGAAACTGCAAAAAACAAGCCAAAAGCAGGAGGCAACCAGAAAAGAAGAAAGACAACTGGAAGCAAAGCGAAAACCTAAAAGACTGGTCTGGTCAGGTAAACAACAGGAATGAGAACAGAGACAGTATCAATATCTAGATCTTGATCTGGATCTTAGCGCAGATCTGGACCTTGATCTTGGTCCAGATCTAGATCCAGATCTGGAATGTTGTCGTGAGCTGCTGTCCAAATCTGGAACTGATCCTGATCTGGGGGCAGGGTCTTGATCGTGGGCTTGGGCTGGATCTAGGTCAGGGTCAAGATCAGGGCCTAGAGCTGGGGCTTGGGCTGGACCTAGGTCAGGGTCTAGATCAGGGTCTAGAGCTAAGGCTTGGGCTGGGTCTGGGTCAAGGTCTAGAGCAGGGTCTAGATCCGGGGAATGGGCTGGATCTGGGTCAAAATCTAGATCTAGGGCTTGGGCCGTGTCTGGGATTGGGTCTGGGATTGGGTCTGGGAGCGCTGTGGCCATGGGGATTTTTATTTCCATGGTGCGGGTATCAGTCTCCTGGTCACCGGGAGTGACCCCAATCATGGTGCAAAAGATCGGGGTGGTGGCCCATAAGCTTGCAAAGGAAGCCACGGTGAGAGAGCAATCTAGGCCACGCCACCAAATCTTGACAGAAGGCGCCATTATCAATTTTTTTTTTTTTTTTTTACATAGGGAGGAACCAAGAAAGGGAAACATCTTTTTTTTTTTTTTTTTTTTTTTTTTAGTTGAAAAGGATTTTCACCCCAGGAGGTGGGTCTCCCGGCCTAAGGACAGCTAAGGGACGGACACCACCTGGGGTTGCGCCTTTTCCTGGTTCCCCCCCTTTGTAAAAAAAAAAAAGGAGACGCCACCTCCTGGGGTGAAAGTCCTTTCACAACTAAAAAAAAAACCGGGCATATTGTTATGATACGATATATAGCCGTATCATACCCAACTGCCTGGACCGCCCAACCGGCTAGGATGGATTCCTGCCAGGTCTAGGAGCCGGGTTGCCGCCAAGCAAGGCCGGGGTGTAGAACCTAACCTACACCCTGCTATACACGCAGACGGCTACAAGAGTAGGCGTCCCACTTGTAAAGTATCGTCTTACCAAATAACAGGTTAGGGTGAATCACGTCCCTGCGCCCACTCTCATCACACGAGTCACGTAGTAGTGCTCTTTTTTTTTTTTTTTTTTTTTTTACGAAGGGAGGGAACCAGGAAAAGGCGCAACTGATAAAAACCTAGCCCTTTGTGACCAAGAGAGAAAAGGACCAAAGAAAAAGACAAGAACGGCTAAGGGAAGCCGTTTTGTCTTTTTCTTTGCTCATCAGCTCTCATCACACGAGCCGAGCAACAGTCTTGCAGTATTGTGCGCATTCCATCCTGAAGACAACCAAGACTTGATGCGCGAATCTCAATCTTGAGAGGACTAAGCCCTGCGTGGCTTCTTACCGTTTCTTTTTTTTTTTTTACCTCTCTCCCACTACTTAGACTTCATCTCTTCCCTTTCCTTCGCCCTCTCCAAGTTGCCACCATTCCATCGCTCCTCTCCTCCCCTTCCCTTCGCTACCACCCCCCCCCCCCCCCTCCCCTCCCCAATCGCTAACCCATGGCTCAGCAACATCCTGCTGCGCAACCTCCTGCGGAGCCTCTTCCTCCGGACTCTCCCTTACCGTCAGCCGATCTCCCAACTTCACCAAGCTGGACGGATCAAATCTGATTGGACAATCTGGATCACCAAACCGCGTCCAGTTGGTATCGACAGAATTCCCGCCTGGGCCCATCCTGGAGGACGACCGAGGGCATTTTTTTTTTTTTTTTTTACAAGGGGGGAACAGGAAAGACCGCAACTGATAAACCTAGCCCTTTGTGACCAGGAGAAAAGACCAAAGAAAAAAACAGCTAAGGGACAGCTAAGGGACGGACACCACCTGAGCGACGTAAGGGACAAGGAGGACGGAGAACAGAAGACAAACAAACCAGAGAGGCAAGGAAGAAGCCAAAAACAGGAAGCCCAAGAGAAGGGGCTAGGGGACTACTAAGAAAAAGCCCATGAAAGGGGGGGCCATAACATTGCAACCTCTACAGTCACCGATCAGAGACTGAAAGAGGAGATGCAAACTAAGGAGGACTAAAAGGAAAACTATGCGAGAACTAAGAGAAAAAAGGGGGGAGGGGGGGGGGGACTAAGGAGGCAACTGAGGGGGAAACTAAGGAGGCAACTAAGGGTGGAAACTTGAACTAGGGAAGCAAACTAAGGGAGAAACTGCAAAACAAGCCAAAAGCAGAGAGGTAACCAGAAAAGAAGGAAGACAACTGGAAGCAAAGCGAAAACCTAAAAGACTGGTCTGGTCAGGTAAACAACAGGAATGAAGACAGAGACAGTATCAAGATCATAGATCTTGATCTGGATTTAGCGCAAGATCTGGACCTTGATCTTGGTCCAGATCTAGCCCCAGATCTGGAACGGTTGTCGTAGTGCTGTGTCCAAATCTGGAACCTGTTCACTGATCTGGGGCAGGGTCTGATCTTGTGCTTGGTTCGATCTAGGTCAGGGTCAAGATCGGGGCCTAGAGCTGGGGCTTGGGCTGGACTAGTCAGGGTCTAGATCAGGGTCTAGAGCTCGGGAATGGGCTGGGTCTGGGTCAGGAGTCTAGATCAATCGTAGAACTAGGGCTTCTTTTTTTTTTTTTTTTTTTAGTTGTGAAAGGATTTTCACCCCAGGAGGTGGGTCTCCCGACACAAACCAGCGACACGGAGGATTCAGTTCAGAATGGTGGTGCCACTCCTACAATATGCAAAGTAGGCGCACTAAGGGTTGGTGAGAGATACCAACCCAGCGACAAACGAAACATTCACCACTACCCTGTTGACACACGGCAGACAACAGCTCCCTGCATGTCGTAGAGCGAATCAAGGAGACATAACTAGAGAACCACCCGAGGGCAGAAATCCGACAGTACTTCCCTACAAGGTTTTGCTTAGGGCCAGGACGCCAAAATACTGAGGAATCGAACCTCACCACCCCCTTCCTACTCGCTCGCGCAAGTAGGTCGATACAGCAAGGGTACTGTAGATCACAAGGGACTGTAGAACACACCACATTTGTAAACTCAGCCTGCGTGTCCTGCGATCTAACGCCGCCCCTAACGCTAAGGTACCACCTTGGCAAGCCAGGAAAGAGCAATCTCCCGTGGGAACTATGGTCTGGGCGATTTTCACGCCCAGACCGGGTCTATTTTGGCGAATTTCACGCCCAGACCAGGTGGTTGTGTGTGGGGGGGTGAGGGGTGCGTTGTGGAGGTATGGGTGGGTGGTAAGTTGAAAGAACGTTTGGTGATGGGGGGAGAGTGTGTGGTTATGTGTGATGTGGTGGGGGAGTGAGTGTGGGTTAGGTGGTGAAGAGGGAAGGTGTGAGTGTGTGTGTTTGGAGGGGATTTTACTGGCCCAGACCGTCTAGGCGACTCGCACGCCCTGGCCAGGTTGTGGTGGTGGGGTGGGGGTGAGGGGTGTGATGTGAAGGTTGGTGGTGGTTTGTAGTAAGAACGTGTTGTGATAGGGGGGTGAGTGAGTGGTTATGGATCTCATTTATCGCAACTCCTTACTCCACACCCCTCGCAGTGAACGCTGGAACGCAGTGGACCTGGCCTTGACCCCTCATCACTGTACCGCGGCGCTGTCAGTCTGTACTGGTTTTCAGGCTCATTAAACGCCGGCCACCAGACCTTATCTCCCTCATTTATCGCAACTCCTTACTCCTACACCCCTCGCACGTGAAACGCTGGAACGCAGTGGACCTGGCCTGGACCCCTCATCACCATGTACCGCGGCGCTGTCAGTCTGTACTGGTTTTAAGGCTCATTAAACGCCGGCCACCAGACCTTATCTCCCTCATTTATCGCACTCCTTTACTCACACCCCTCGCAGTGAACGCTTGGAACGCAGTGGACCTGGCCTGGACAACCTCATCACGTGTACCGCCGGCGCTGCTCAGTTTTTTTTTTTTTTTTTTTTTTTTTACATAGGGAGGAACCAGGAAAGGGAACATCTGATAAAAAGTAGCCCTATGTGACCGAGGAAGAAAAACCAAAAAAGGAGATTAGAGGACATGGACCAAAAGTCCGCTAAGACAAAAGATCCGAAGACAAAAGACGAAAAGACTAGGGGACAAAAGACCGAGGGACACAAACTAATTACTAGGAGGAACAAAGGACTAAGGGCCTTCCGAGCACCACCCCCACCTCCAAGCAACACTGTTTCTCCCCAAACAATAAAACACCACGTTAACCTCCAAGAGCAACACAGAAAAAGAAGGAAAGGCATGCACCGAAGGTCCTGCTGATCTAAGATTAAAACACTGCAGGGCATCACTCCTGTAACAGGGCCAGTTGCCCATCAGGGCATCACTCCTTTAGCAAACCAGCACATACTCTCAGCAGCCTAGTAACATGTCGCTAGGTCACCCATGCAGATCAGCAAGCTCTGCAAAGACGACCAGAGCGCGGCGTGCAACAAAAAACAGGACAGGGCAAAGCTAACACTAACAAGGTAACTAAAAAAAAAATCGAAAGAAGCAAATCAAAACTCCTTAGAAAACGTCTGGACGGTGAAAGGGTAGAACCCCCACAAGATCCACTGACCAGCAAGGAAAAACCTTAAAGGCGCACTAAAGCAGCTAGCAAATAAACCGGTAGCCTGTGCATCAGGGCATCACTCCATTAGCATTCTAGCGCAGTCTATCAGCAGCCTAGTATCATGCCACTAGGTCGCCGATGCAAATCAGCAAGCTCTGCAAAGACAACCAAACGCGGCATGTCTACGGTTCAAGGTAGCGGTAACAAGGTAACAAAAACTATGTAGCTCCTAAGTAAGCCTCCTGAACCTGCAGACGCAAGAAACAACACGAGGTACAGGGCATCACTCCTATAACAGTCCAGTGCATCAGGGCATCACTCCATCAGCAGACCGGCGTGCCAGCTCAGCTGTCAAGTAGCATGCCACTTCTTCTCCAATGCAGACCAGCAAGCTCTGTAAGGAAGAAGACCAAAGCAGGGCATGCTACTGATAAACAGGTCCGGGAAAAAGCAAACAAAAACAGTCTTAAGGGCAGGAGCAGCAGATCCACCCCCAAAAACTACTATCCAGCCCTCTAGGGCAGCAAAATGCTAAGACAAACAGTATCGCTATGGTTTCCAAACCAATTGTCACACTCCAGGATCGGCAAGTCTGCTAATTAGAGAACAAGAAGATGCTGACCAATGCAGACCTTCAAAAGGAGACCTGCTGACTGAGAATTCAAGAAAGAGGGAATGAGTCTCAACAGCACAACACCTGTCTAAGGCCAAAAAACACTAAAAAATCGCTAGGGCGAAAAAAGGACCTCCAGCTCCAATTGTCGCCTTAAAGCTTCGTCTACTAGGTATCTCAGCAGCTGACATGAAGGAGCAGGGATGAGAGGGAGGAGATGGAGGATTCTGAGAGAAGGAGGAAGTGGGTGGGCTCGGAAGAGGGAATCAGGAGAGAGCTGCTTCTGAAGTACTAAGGATGGGGCGGGTGGTCCCAAATTAACTTGAAGAGAATAGCCTGCCCCCCTCCAGTAGGCTGACCTCTTATGCTGACCTCTGGAGGGGGCAGAGTAGCGGATTAGACCGCATGAGCGTCTGTAACAATCAAATGGGGCACTGAGCAGCTCCCATAGCCGCGAAATTGCAGTCGCTCCAGCCGAATTGGCCGAAGCAGCTTCGCAGCAAAGTTAGAAGGCGGCCGGGGAGCAGACATTGCTAGGCGAAAAAGGACCTTCCAGCTACCAATTGTCGCCTCAAAGCTTCGTCTACTAGGTATCTCAGCAGCTGAACATGAAGGAGCAGGGATCGAGAGGAGGAGATGGAGGATTCTGAGAGGAAGGAGAAAGTGGGTGGGGCTCGGAAAGAAGGGAATCAGGAGAGAGCTGCTTCTGAAAGTACTAAGGATGGGGGTCGGGTCGGTCCAAATTAACTTGAAGAGAATAGCCTGCCCCCTCCAGTAGGCTGACCTCTTTATTGCTGACCTCTGGAGGGGCAGAGTAGCGGATTAGACCGCATGAGCGTAACACTCCCCAAATGGGGGCACTGAGCAGCTTCCCATAGCCGCCGAAATTGCAGCAGCTGGCCGGAGCAGCTCGCCAGCAAAGTTTAGGCGCCGGAGGGGCAGACATTGCTAGCGAAAAAGGACCTCCAGCTCAATTGTTCGCTCCGAAAGCTCTTCGCGTACTAGTATCTCAGCAGTTCCATGAAGGAGCAGGGTATGAGAGGGAGGAGATGGAGATTCTGAGAAAAGGAGGAAGTGGGTGGGGCTCGGAGGGACAGCTGCTTGCTAAGGATGGGGGTCGGATCTGCGAAGTGCAAATAACTTGAAAGAATAGCCTGCCCCCCTCCAGTAGGCTTGACCTCCTTTATTGCTGACCTCTGGAGGGGGCAGAGCTTAGCGGATTAGACGCATGAGCGTTATCTTAACACTCAAATGGGCACTGACTGGCAGCTCCATAGCCGAAAGCCGCGATTGCAGTCGCTCCAGCGAATTGGCGAAGCAGGGCTTCCAGCCAATAGTTAGGCGGCCGGAGGCAAGACATGCTAGGTAGAGGACCTCCAGATCAAAGCTTCCGTCTACTAGGTATCTGAGCGGAGGAGATGGGGAGGAGGCATTAGGAGGAAGTGGGTGGGGCTCGGAAGAAGGGAATCAGCGAGAGAGCTTCGCTTCTGAGTGCTAAGGATGGGGGTCGGTGGTCCCAAATTAACCTTGAAGAGAAATAGCCTGCCCCCCTCCAGTAGGCTGACCTCTTATGCTGAGCTCTGGAGGGCAGAGTAGCGGATTAGACCGCATGAGGTCTGTAACACTCAAATGGGGCACTGGCAGCTCCCATAGGCCGAAATTGCAGCGCTCCAGCCGAATTGGCGAAGCACGCTTCGCAGCAAAAAGTATAAGGGCGGCCGGGTGCAGACATTGCTAGGGCGAAAAAGGACCTCCAGCTCCAAATTGTCGCCTCAAAGCTTCGTCTACTAGGTATCTCAGCAGCTGCCCCCATGAAGGAGCAGGGATGAGAGGGAGGAGATGAGGATTCTGAGAGGAAGGAGAAGTGGGTGGGGCTCGGAAGAAGGGATCAGGAGAGAGCTGCTTCTGAAGCTAAGGATGGGGTCGGGTGGTCCCAAATTAACTTGAAGAGAATACCTGCCCCCTCCAGTAGGCTGACCTCTTATGCTGACCTCTGGAGGGGGCAGAGTAGCGGATTAGACCGCATAAGCGTCTGTACACTCAAATGGGGCACTGAGGCTCCCATAGCGCGAATTTGCAGTCGCTACAGCGAATTGGCGAAGCAGCTTCGCAGCAAAGTTAGGCGGCCGGGAGAGCAGACATTGCATAGGAGCGAAAAAAGGACCTCCAGCTCCAATTGTCGCCTCAAAGCTTCGTCTACTAGGTATCTCAGCAGCTGACATTCTGAAGGAGCATTGAGCGTCTGAGGAAGGAGGAATTGCGGTCGCGGTGGGCAGCTCGGAAGAAGGAAATCAGGAGAGAGCTGCTTCCTGAACTATAAGGATTGGGGGTCGGGTGGCAAATTAACTTGAAGAGAATAGCCTGCCCCCCTCCAGTTAGGCTGACCTCTTATGCTGACTCTGGAGGGGGCAGAGTAGCGGATTAGACCGATAAGCGTCTGTAAACTCAAATGGGGCACTGAGCATCCCAATAGCCGCGAATTTGCAGTCGCTCAGGCCGAATTGGCCGAAGCAGCTTCGCAGCAAAGTTAGGGCCGGAGAGCAGACATTGCTGGGCGAAAAAAGGACCTCCAGCTCCAATTGTCGCCTCAAAGCTTCGTCTACTAGGTATCTCAGCAGCTGACATTGAAGGAGCAGGGATGAGAGGGAGGAGATGGAGGATTCTGAGAGGAAGGAGGAAAGTGGGTGGGGCTCGGAAGAAGGGAATCAGGAGAGAGCTGCTTCTGAAGTTACTAAGGATGGGGGTCGGGTGGTCCCAAATTAACTTGAAGAAGAATAGCCTGCCCCCTCCAGTAGGCTGACCTCTTATGCTGACCTCTGGAGGGGGCAGAAGAGTAAAGCGGATTTAGACCGCATGAGCGTCTGTAACACTCCAAATGGGGCACTGAGCAGCTCCCATAGCCGCGAAATTGCAGTCGCTCCAGCCGAATTGGCCGGAAGCAGCTTCGCAGCAAAAGTTAGAAGGCGGCGGGGGGAGCAGACATGCTAGGGGCGAAAAGGACCTCCAGCTCCAATTGTCGCCTTCAAAGCTTCGTCTACTAGGTATCTCAGCAGCTGACATGAAGGAGCAGGGATGAGAGGGAGGAGATGGAGGATTCTGAGAGGAAGGAGGAAGTGGTGGGGCTCGGAAGAAGGGAATCAGGAGAGAGCTGCTTCTGAAGCTAAGGATGGGTCGGTTGGTCCAAATTAACTTGAAGAGAATAGCCCTTGCCCCCCTCCAGTAGGCTGACTCTTATGCTGACCTCTGGAGGGGGCAGAGTAGCGGATTAGACCGCTGAGCGTCATGTAACACTCAAATGGGGGCACTGAGCAGCTCCCAAGCCGCGAAATTGCAGTCGCTCCCAGCCGAATTGGCCGAAGCAGCTTTCGCAGCAAAGTTAGGGCGGCCGGAGGCAGACATCTGCTAGGGCGAAAAAAGGACCTCCAGCTCAATTGTCGCCTCAAAGCATTTCGTCTACTAGGTATCTCAGCAGCTGACATGAAGGAGCAGGGGATGAGAGGGAGGAGATGGAGGATTCTGAGAGGAAGGGAAGTGGGTGGGGGCTCGGAAGAAGGGAATCAGGAGAGAGCTGCTTCTGAAGTACTAAGGATGGGGGTCGGGTGTCCCAAATTAACTTGACTTGAAGAGAATAGCCTGCCCCCCAGTAGGCTGACCTTCTTATGCTGACCTCTGGAGGGGGCAGAGTAGCGGATTAGACCGCAAATAGCGTTCTGTAACACTCAAATGGGGCACTGAAGCAGCTCCCATAAGCCGCGAAATTGCAGTCGCTCCAGCCGAATTGGCCCGAAGCAGCTTCGCCAGCAAAGTTAGACGGCCGGCCGGAGAGCAGACATTGCTAGGGCGAAAAAAGGACCTCCAGCTCCAATTGTCGCCTCAAAGCTTCGTTCTACTAGCAGTATCTCAGCAGCTTGACATGAAGAGCAGGGCATGAGAGGAGGAGATGGATGATTCTGAGAGAAGGAGGAAGTGGGTGGGGCTCGGAAGAAGGGAATCAGGAGAGAGCTGTTCTGAAGTTACTAAGGATGGGGGTCAGGGTGGTCCCAAATTAACTTGAAGAGAATAGCCTGCCCCCTCCAGTAGGCTGACCTTTATGCTGACCTCTGGAGGGGGCAGAGAGTAGCGGATTAGACCGCATGAGCGTCTGTAACACTCAAATGGGCACTGAGCAGCTCCCATAGCCGCGAATTGCAGTCGCTCGCAGCCAGAATTGGCCGAAGCAGCTTCGCAGCCCAAAGTAGAAGGCGGCGGCGGAGAGCAGACATTGCTAGGGCCGAAAAAAGGACCTCCAGCTCCAAATTGTCGCCTCAAAGCTTCGTCTACTAGGTATCTCAGCGGGCAGCTGACATGAAGGAGCCAGGGATGAGAGGGAGAGATGGAGGATTCTGAGAGGAAGGAGAAGTGGGTGGGGCTCGGTAAGAAGGGAACAGGAGAGAGCTGCTTCCTGAAGTACTAAGGATGGGCGGTTCGGGGTGGTCCCAAATAACTTGAAGAGAATAGCCTGCCCCCTCAGTAGGCTGACCTCTTATGCTGACCTCTGGAGGGGGCAGAGTAGCGATTAGACCGCATGAGCGTCTGTAACACTCAAATGGGCACTGAGCAGCTCCCATAGCCGCGAAAATTGCAGTCGCTCCTACAGCCGAATTGGCCGAAGCAGCATAGGTATTCGCAGCTGGCATGAAGGGCAGATGAGAGGGAGGAGATGGAGGCTGAGAGGAAGGAGGAAGTGGGTGGGGCCGGAAGAAGGGAATCAGGAGCAGACATTGCTAGGGCGAAAAACATGAAGAGAAATAGCCTGCCCCCCTCCAGCTCCAATTGTCGGAGGGGCGAGTAGCTCTAAGAAAGTCTGTTCAAATGGGGTAGGCGCCCATCTAGCTAGCCGTGGCCGAAAGCGCTTCGCAGCAAAAGTTTAGAAGGCGGCCGGGAGCAGTTAGATTGCTAGGCGAAAAGGACCTCCAGCTCCATCGCCTCAAAAGCTTCGTTCTAACTAGGTATCTCAGCAGTGACATGGAAGAGAGGATGAGAGGGAGGAGATGAGGATTCTCCGAGAGGAAGAGAGGAAGTAGGGTGGAGGCTCGGCAAGAGGAGATCAGGATTACCACCAGCCTCCAACCCTTGAAGTAACTAGCACCAACACTGGCATTGGCACAGCAATTAGCAACAGTGGGTCAAACAAGAAGCAGCCAAACGGCAGCTCCTCGTGAAGTGGGTGGGCCCAAATTAACTTGAAGAGAATAGCCTGACCCCCTCCAGTAGGCTGACCTTTATGCTGACCTCTGAGGGGCAGAGTAGCGGATTAGACCGCCCTTATAAGCGTCTGTAACACTCAAATGGGCACTGAGCAGCTCCCATAGCCGCGAGAATTGCAGACTCGCTCCAGCGGAACCCTTGGCCGAAGCAGCTTCGCAGCAACAAGTTAGAGCGGGCCGGGAGGCAGACATTGCGAGGGCGAAACAAAGGACTCGCCTCATATGTCGCCTTTAAAGCTTCGTCACTAGGTTATTTGCAGCAGCTGACATTGAAGGAGCAGGCGATGAGAGGAGGAGATGGAGGATCTTTTATGAAGAAGGAGGAGTGCGGTGGGGCTCGAAGAAGGGAACAAGAGAGAGCTGCTCTGAAGTTACTAAGATGGGGGTCGGGTGTCCCAAATTAACTTGAGAGGAATAGCCTGCCCCCCTCCAGTAGGCTGACCTCTTATGCTGACCTTCTGGATGGTGCAGAGAGCGGATTAGATCCGCATTGAGCGTCTGTAAACACTTCAAAATGGGCACTGGAGTCAGCTCCCAGTAGCCGCAAAATTTGCCAGTCGCTCAGGCCGAATTGGCCGATAGCAGCTTCGCAGCAAGTTTAGAAGAGCGCCGGGAGCAGACATTGGCTAGGGCGAAAAAAAGGACCTCCAGCTCCAATTGTCGCCTCAAGGGCTTCGTTCTACTAGGTATTCTCAGCAGCTTGACATCAAGGAGCGGATGAGAGGGAGGAGATGAGGACTCTGAGAGGAAGAGGAAGTGGGGTTGGGCTCGGAAGAAGGACATCAGGAGAAAGTGCTTCTGAATGATAAGGATGGGGTCGGGTGGTTCCCAAATTAACTTGAAGAAATAGCCTCTGCCCCCCTCAGTAGGCTGACCTCTTAATGCTGACCTCTTGGAGGGCAGAGTGCGGATTTAGACCGCATAGCGTCATGTAACACTCAAATGGGGCACTGAGCAAGCTCCCATAGCCGCGAAAATTGCAGTGTCGCTCCAGCCGAATGGCCGAAGCAGCTTTCGCAGCAAAGTTAGAAGGCGGCCGGGTGAGCAGACATTGCTAGCGGCGAAAAAAGGACCTCCAGCTCCATTGTCGCCTCAAGCTTCGTCTACTAGGTATCTCAGAGCTGACTATGAGGAGCAGGGATGAGAGGAGGAGATGAGGATTCTGAGAGGAAGGAGGAAGTGGTGGGCTCGGAAGAAGGGAATCAGGAAGAGCTGCTTGAAGTACTAAGGATGGAGTCGGGTGGTCCCAAAATTTGAACTTGAAGAGAATTAGCCTGCCCCCCTCCAGTTAGGCTGACCTCTTATGTGACCTCTGGAGGGGGAGAGTAGCGGATTAGACCGCATAAGCGTCTTGTAACACTTCAAATGGGGCACTGTAGCAGCGTCCAAGCCGCGAATTGCAGTCGCGACTGCCGAATTGGCCTAAGCAGCTCCAGCCCAAAGTAGGCGGCCGGAGAGCAAGACCATTGCTTAGGGCGAAAAAGACCTCAGCTCCAATTAGTCGCCTCAAAGCTTGTCTAAACTTAGTATTCTCAGCAGCTTGACATGAAGGGAGCAGGGATGGAGGAGGAGATGGAGGATTCTGAGAGGGAAGGGAAGTTATGGAGTGGGGCTCGGAAGAAGGGAATCAGGAGAGAGCATGTTTTACTTCTAAAGTACTAAGGATGGGGGTCGGGGGTCCCAAATTAACTATGAAGAGATAGACTGCCCCCTTCCAGTAGGCTGACCCTCTTTGTGACCTCTGGACGGGGGCACAGAGTAGCGGATTAGACGCATGTAGCGCTGTAAAACTCAAATGGGGCACTGAGCAGCTCCCATAGCCGCGAAATTGCAGTCGGCTCCAGCCGAATGGCCAAGCAAGCTTCGCAGCAAAAGTTTAGGCGGCCGGGGGGGGGAGAGCAGACATTGCTTAGGGAAAAAAAAAAAGGGACCTCAGCTCCAATTGTCGCCTCAAAGCTTCGTCTACTAGGTTATCTCAGCAGCTGACATGAAGGAGCAGGGATTGAGAGGAAGATGGAGGAAATTTCTGAAGGAAAGGAGGAAGTGGTGGGGCTCGGAAGAGAATAGTCAGAGAGCTGCTTTGAAGTACTAGGATGGGGGTCGGGTGTCCAAATTAAACTTGAATGAGATAGCCTGCCCCCCTCCAGTAGGCTGGACCTCTTATCTGACCTTGGATGGGGCAGAGTAGCGGATTAGACCCGCATAAGCGTCGTAACATCAAATGGGGCACTGAGCAGCTCCCTAGGCGCGAGTTGCAGTCGACTGCCCGAATTGGCGAAAGAGCTTCGCAGCAAAGTTAGCGCGGCCGGAGAGCAGACATTGCTAGGGCGAAAAAAAGGACCTCAGCTCAATTTGTCCCTAAAGCTTCGTTACTAGTTATCTCAGCAGCTGGACATGAAGAGCAGCGGATGGACGAGGGAGAGATGGAGGATTCTGAGAGGAAGAGGAAGTGGGGGGGCTTCGGAAGAAGGGATTCAGGAGAGAGCTGCTTCTAAGTACTAGGTGGGGTCGGGTGGTCCAAATTAACTTGTAAGAGAATAGCCTGCCCCCCCTCCAGTAGCTGACCTCTTATGCTGAACCTTCTGGAGGGGCAGAGTGCGGATTAGACCCGCATGAGCGTCTGTAACACTTCAAATGGGGCACTGAGCAGCTCGCCATAGCCGTGAAATTGCAGCTCGCTCCAGCCGAATTGGCTGAAGCAGCTTCGCAGCAAAGTTAGGAAGGCGGCCGGGGGAGCAGACATTGCTAGGGCGAAAAAGGACCTCCAGCTCCAATGTTCGCCTCAAGCTTTCGTCTACTAGGTATCTCAGCAGCTGACATTGAAGGGAGCAGGTGATGAGAGGAGGGGAGATGGAAGGATTCTGAGAGGAAGAGGAAAGTGAGGTGGGGCTCGGAGGAGCGAATCAGGAGAGAGCTGTTCTGAAAGTACTAAGGATGGGGGTCGGGTGGTCCCAATTAACTTTGAAGAGGGAATAGGCCTGCCCCCCTCAGTAGCTGACCTCTTATGGCTGACTCTGGAGGGCAGATAAGCGGATAGACCCGCCAGAAGGCGTCTGATAACACTCAAAATGGGCACTGAGCAGCTCCCTAGCCGCGAAGTTGCATCGCTACTCAATTGGCCGAAGCAGCTTCGCGGGCAAAGTTAGCTGGCCGGAGGCAGACATTGCTAGGGCGAAAAAAGACCTCCAGCTCAATTGGTTCGCCCTCAAAGCTCGTTACTAGGTATCTAGCAGCTGACATGAAGGAGCAGGGATGAGAGGGAGGAGATGGAGGATTTCTGAGAGGAAGAGAAGTGAGCGTGTTGGCTCGGGGTAAGAAGGGAATCAGGAGAGAGCTGCTTCTGAAGTACTAAGGATGGGGTCGGGTGGTCCAAATTAACTTTGAAGAGATAGCCTGCCCCTCCAGTAGCTGACCTCTTATGCTGACCTCTGAGGGGGGCAGAAGTAGCGGATGAGACCGCGGAGCGTCTGTAACACTCAAATGGGACTGAGCAGCTCCCATATGCCGTGAAATTGCAGTCGCTCCAGCCGAATGGCTGAAGCCACTTCGCAGCAAAGTTAGAACGGCGGAGCAGACATTGCTATAGGGCGAAAAAAAGGACCTCCAGCTCAATTTCGCCTCAAAGCTTGTCTACTAGGTATCTCAGCAGCTGACATGAAGGATCAGGGGATGACGAGGAGAGGAGGAGATGGAGACTTCTGAGAAGGAAGGAGAATTTATTAGCACCAACGCCCTCAAACCCTACGCCCCAGCCCTTGCCCCACACCAGCCCAACCATACAATAGCACTAGCCCTGCACTAGCAACCAGCAACAGCCTAGCAAACAGCAATAAGCGCAACAGCCAACAGCCAATAGCAACAACACTAGCCTCCTCCACTAACAAGAGCAGACCAAACGATCAGCCTCCTCATGACAGTGTTCGGTGCGGCTCGGAAGAAGGGAATCTGGAGCAAGAGCTGCTTCTGAAGTACTTAAGGGATGGGGTCGGTGGTCCCAAATTAACACTGTCGAACGAGAACAGGCCCTGCCCCCCTTCCAGTAGGCTTGACTTCTCTATAGCGACTCTGGAGAGGGCGGCAGAAGTAGCTGATATTAGACCCTCATTAGCGTTCTGTAACACTCAAATGGGGCACTGAGCAGCTCCCATTAGTCCGCGTATTCGTTGCTCAGTCGAATGCCGAAGCAGCTTCGAGCAAAGTTAGAAGGCGCAGGCAGCATTACGTAGCCTGGAAAAAGGACCTCCAGCTCCAATTCGCCTTAAAGCTTTCTCTACACGGATATCTCAGCAGTAACATGAAGGAGGAGGGATGAGAGGAGGAGATGGAGGATTCTGGAGGGGAGAACGTTAGCTCCAGCCTCAAAACCTCTGCCACAGCCCTATGCCCGAGCACCAGCACCAACACTAGCATTACATTAGCACTAGCACTAGGCAACTAGCAATCAGCAATAGCAACACAATAGCACACAGCAATAGCAAATAGCAACAACACCGAAGCCCACTCCACTAGACAACAAAAAACAAAAAAAAAAAAAAAAAAAAAAAAAAAAAAAAAAAAGATAGAGACGCAAACGTGAAGCCTCCTCATGCAAGCAGAACTGTTCTGTCTACCCTAGCTCTTGCAATTGCCAACAACCACGAGCATTGAGTTACTCCCGAATCAATCCTGGTTTGGCACTATACAGTACTACCCCCTACTAACATTAGTTAGGTAGCTGTTTCTATTTGGGGCCTGCGAAGCCAGCTATATTCCTGCAGCAGTTTAGCGCGCACACAATAAAATCAGCGCTTTGCCACTAGTGCCATCAAGCCAGACACCAATAACCCGTATGTTTAGAAGGGATCTAGAAAGTGACACGAATGACATTCACGTTATACTCTTTGCTTGGATGAATTTCTCGCACCCTACTCCCCATCCTTCGCCATGAACGATGGAACGCAGGACTGGCCGGACCCCTTTCATCGTTACCGCCCA
The DNA here is from genome assembly GCA_022414725.1 of Microglena sp. YARC. Classification (NCBI taxonomy): domain Eukaryota; kingdom Viridiplantae; phylum Chlorophyta; class Chlorophyceae; order Chlamydomonadales; family Chlamydomonadaceae; genus Microglena; species Microglena sp. YARC. The sequence goes on along the minus strand of JAJSRW010000312.1, from coordinate 2,139 downwards.
CGGCCACTGTCCGAGTCTGCTGGGTTTCAGGCTCATTAAACGCGGCACCAGACCTCAGTAATCTCCCCTCATTTCTCGCAAACTCCTTACTCCCCATCCCTCGCAGTTGAACCCTGCCTGGAACGCCAGTGACCTAGGCCTGCCCCTCATCATCTGTACTGCGCGGCACACGTCAGTCTGTACTGCAGTTTTCAGCTCATTAAACGCCGGCCACCAGACCTATCTCCCTCATTTCTCGCAACTCCTTACTCCCCATCCCCGCAGTGACGCCTGGAACGCAGGTGACCTCGCCTGACCCCTCTCATCATGACCAAGACCAAGGGTCCAGATCTGCGCTAAAGATCCAAATCAAATCTAGATCTTGATACTGTCTCTGTCTTCATTCTGTTTTACCTCCTCAGAGCCACTTTAGTTTTCGCTTGTCCAGTATGCTTTTTTCTTTTCTGCGTTGCCATCCCTGCTTTTGGCTTGTTTTTGGCATGTTTCTCCCTTAGTTTGCTTCCCCGAGTCCGGTTTCCACCCTTAGTCCTCCTAGTTCCTCCTCAGTTGAATACCTCCTTAGCTCCCCCCCCCCCCCCCCCCGCCCCCCCCCTCCCTTTTTTCTCACTTAGTTTCTTGCATAGTTTTCCTTTTAGTCCTCACTTAGTTTGCATCCTCCTCTTCAGTCTTCTATCGGGACTGTTAGAGGTTGCAAAGTTTTGGCCCCCCCTTCATAGGTCTTTTTCTAGTAGTCCTGCCCTCTCTTGGGCTTCTGTTTTTGGTTCTTCCTTCCTCTTGGTTTGTTTGTCTTTTTTTTTTTTTTTTTTTTTTACAAAGGGGGAAACCAGGAAAAGCGCAACTGATAAAACTAGCCTTTGTGACCAAGGAGGAAAGACCAAAGAAAAGTCAATGACCGGCTAAGGACACTAAGGGACACACCACCTGGGCGCGTAAGGGACAAAGGGACGGGAACAGAAGACAAACAAACCAGAGAGGCAAGAAGAAGCCAAACAGGAAGCCCAAGAAGGGGCTAGGACTTCTGTATCCCGTCCTCCTTGTCCCCTACGGTCGCAGTGGTGTCGTCCCTTAGCATGTCCTCTATAGCGTTATATGACTTTTTCTTGTCTTTTTCCTTACAGGTCACCAAGCGCTAGTTTATTAATCATTGCGCCTTTTCTCGGTTCCCCCTTGTAAAAAAAAAAATAAGAAAAAAAAAAACCACCACAACCTTCACATTGCATCCCCTCACCCCCACCCCACCACCCACACATTGGCTAGCGTGCAAGTCGCCGTAGACCGTGTCGGCCAGTAAATCAACCCCCTCCCTAACACACACACCACACTCACACCTTCCCTCTCACCACCAACCCAACTCACTCCGCCCACCTCCACCACACATAAACCGCACACTCTCCCCTACCACCACAACACCACCCTCCACACTTACCACACACCCATAACCTCCACAACACACCCCTCACCCCCATCACACCAACACACCCTGTCGGGCTTGAAATTCCTAATAGACCGGTCTGGGCGTGTGAAAGAATCGCCACGACCACAGTATCCACGGGAGATTGTCATTTCCTATCTTGCCGGTTTACCCTTAGCGGTTAGGGCGCGTTAATCGCAGGACACTCAGGCTAGATTACCAAATGAGTGTGTCTCCATCCACTTGTGCCTCTACATACCCTTGCCCAGTAATCGACCCTAACTATGCGAAAGTTAGAAAGGACGGGTGTAGGTTCCAAAAAAAAAAAAAAAAAAAAAAAATGTCTTATAAGCTCAAGTGATAGCGAATAGTTTGGAACGACATTTGTAGATCTGTCGTTTGAGTGTGAGTTAGCTATTTCAGTTGCATCTACGTCAGCGTTTTAATATTTAATTCCGGCCCGCTCCGCTTGCCTCAGTTTGCAGAGAACACGCTTGGAAAGATTAGCACGAGTTAAAATTTTTTAACCACCCTCGCCAATTACCCCCCTTCGCATGCCATCCGACAAAACACCCCCGCCACCCCGACTTCCATTAAGAAAGACACAAATAAGAAAAAAAAAATTCTATAAAATTGCCTGTACACCACAAATTTTCAATCGTGATCCCTTACCTACACCCTTATTCTAAGCTAACATCACGGACACCTGAAAAGTTGAGATGTACGAA
>JAJSRW010000311.1:0-42482 GCA_022414725.1 Microglena sp. YARC | reverse complement strand
CAACACTGGCGCGCATGGGACACTCCAAATACACACCCATACACTCCAATACGGGCTAGCCAAGATACTACACCCGAGGATGACGAGCTCCAAATGACACACGCCATACACTCCAAATACACACCATGAACACTCCAAGATGACACGACGCGCATGGACACTCGACAAAGTACAGCACGCGCATGACACTCGGCGCAAAATGGGGCACACACATAGTAACTCCGAAAGTGAGCACACCGCGAATACGACTCCAATGAGCACACGCCCATACAACTCCGAATACATCACGCCATGACACTGGCCAAAGTAGCACACCGCGATGGCACTCCAAATAGCACACCCATGGCACTCCAAATACACACGGCCATGCGACTGCAAATGAGCGGACACCGCAGTACACGCCCAAAAATGGCAGCACCCATGACAGCCCCAAGAATACACACCCATGTTAGGAGTGTCGATCACTCCAAAGTGACAGCATCCGGCATGGGACAGCGCCAATCACACGCCGATGGGAGCACTGCCAAAATCCAGCACCGCATGACACTGGCCAAATCATAGCACTCCAAAATACCGACACCCATGGGACACTCCAAGATACCATTAGGCTCCAAAGTAGCACACCGATAGACCGCCAATACAACACCCATGGACACTCCAAATTACAGGCGAGGCAGCGCCATGATTCAGGGACTCCAATATGACAGGGCACCGCATGGGGAACGTCCAAATACAGCACCGCAGTGGGGCGTCACGGTCCAAATACACACCCAGTAGGGCGGACACTCCAAAGGGACACACCCATGATCCTCCAAATGACACACCCATGAGACACTACTCCAAATACGCACCATGGACACTCCAAAATGACAGCACCCATGGACAGCTCCAAATACACCACCCATACAAACTCCAAGATACACGAGCGGTCCGATACACTCCAAAGTACACACCCATACACTCCAAATATACACCTCATGAGCCACGGTCCAAAACACCACCCATGGTGAGTGCACGTTTCTCAAATACACTAGCGCATGGGACACTCCAGAAGTAGCACCACCGCATAGCACGTGGCCAAATCGCTGCGGCCGATACACTTGCGGCCAAATACTTCGACCCATATGACTCCAAATGAGCGGCAGACGCCATACACTCGCATAAGGCAGCACTCGCATGACATTGCTCAAATACAGGGACACCCATACGAGCTTGCCAAACTACAGCGACCCATAAACTCCAAATTAGCAGACACCATCGAGCACTGCCAAATACAGGCACCGATGACACGTCGCAAATAGACACCGCCATACAGCTCCAGATACAACACCGCATGATCACTCCAATATACACACCCATACACTCGCAAATTAACACACCTCATAACTCCAAAGTCACACACCAAATGACACACCTGCATAGCATACAGCTCCAGAATGACAGGGAGAACACCGCTACACTGCCAGAATACAGCGACCGCATGACAGACTGCCCAAATTACACACCGGCGTGGTGGGGTACACTCCAAATACCCACCCATACACTCCAAGATACACACACATAATACTGCGCCAAATACTAACACGCGATTACACTCCAAATACACAACACATACACGTCCCAAATAGCGAGCACCCATGACAGCTCAAATACACACCCATACACTTCCAAAATAACGAGCACGCCGTGACACAGTCGCACATGACAGCACCCATAGCACCGCAAATACAACACCCAATAGACCCCGAAAATACAGACACCCATGACACTCAATAACGACCGCATGACACTCAAAACACACTCCACGTGTACACTCCAAATAGCACAACCGCATATACACTCAGAACTAACATCGCGCATGAGGCGAGCGTCCAAATATCACACCCATGGAACGCTGGCCAAATACACACCAGTAGACTCCGAATACACACCGCATCGGACACCGCCAATATATCACCCATGGACGAGTCCAAAATAGCAGCAGCCATACACTCCAAATAACACACCCATACCTCCAGAATACTACACCGCATGTTGACTCCAAATAGCACACGCCATGTATTCACTCCAAATACACACCCATGTGACACTCAAAATAGCACACCCATACATCCCAAATACACACCCATACAACTCCAATACACACCCATACACCTCCAAATAGCACACCCATACACTCCAAATACACACCCATAACTCCAAATACACACTCCATACACTCCAAATACACACCTACACTCAAATACACACATCCTACACTCCAAAATACACACCCCATACACTCCAAATACCACACCCATAAACTCCCAAATAGCTGCACCCATAGCACCCAAAGTAACTGCACCGCATGTGAGCACTCCAAATACGCACGGTGGGGGTGTTGCTAAGTTGATGTACTCTCACTTCATATCACTCCAAATACAGCGAGGCCATTGTGACACTCCAAATCAGCAGCACGCGCATACCTCCAAATAGCACACCCATACACTCTCAGTAATATTCACCAGCCCATGACACTCCAAATAGGCACACCGAATGTGACACTCCAAATTACACCCGCATGGTGGAACCTCCAAATACACGACCAGTGAGGCACGGCCAGAAGTTACAATCACCATATCATGCCAAATACAAGCACCACTTACACTCCTAATACAGTCACCCATAGGCACTCCTAAATACACCACGCTGCATCGATAATCTCCAAATACAAGCATGCCCAGGATCCGAGGCGCCCGTCCTCCAAATAGCACAGCCCATGACACTACCCAAATACATACCCATGACATCTCGCAAAAAACTTCACTCATAACCACCACCTAACAGATGGGTGGTTGCTCGCCATACAGCTCCAAATACACATTTCATGGGAACACTCAAAGTATCACCACCATGGGGTAGGAGCAGGGACTGCCAAATACCTGACAGCCCATGACACTCCAAAGTACACACCCATACACTGCCAAATACTCATACAATGACACGTTTCAAGATACTCTTGACGAAGCACTGCCAGAAACACACCCTATACAGCTCCCAAATACAAAACCCTCATTGCAGCGCCAATAACACCCCATTAAGAGCACACTCCAAATACACACCCATACAACCAATCCCACCCATCGACACCCAATACACACCCATCACACTCAAATATTTCACAACCATACACCCCAAATACACACCCATACACTCCAAATACACACCCATTCACTCCAATACACCAACCCATAAACACTCCAATACACACCCTACACTCCAATACAGCACTCCATTACACTCCAAATACACATACCCATACACATCCATAATACAGCACCCATAGCACTACAAATACACTCCATCACCCCAAATACAACACCGCATACACACCATACAACCACACCCATACACTTCCAAATGACACACACCAGCACTCTCAATACACACATTCACACTCAAATATACACACGCACTCCAAAATTACACAACCCATACACTCAAGATACACACCCATACACTCCAAATAACACCCATTCTTACACTCCGAAATAACACCCCCATACACCCCATCTTCATCGACCATATTACCTCCCAAATACACCATCCCTCAAAATCAACACCCATACCGCAATACAACACGCCATACACTCAATCAAATACACACATTATCAACTCCAACACCCATACACTCCAAATACAGGCACCCCATCACTACACTCCAAATACACACCCATACACTCCAAATACACCACCCCATACACCCAAAACACTCACCCCAGTACACCCGCTCTATTAACGCATACACTCCATATACTGCACACAAGCATGAAACACTCCTTATCCATACATACTATACACTCCAATACAACCATCTGCATAATAATATCACATACTCCATACACTTCCGAAATGTACACACCCATACACTTCTCAAGTCACACCAACACTGCAACATACTCACCCATACACTCCACACCCAATATTTGTGACACACTCCATATACCACATAACACTCCAAATAACAAATAACTCCAATAATATATGTACGCACGCCAAGATCACCCCACTTCATATACACCCATTCACTCCAAATACGCACCACATCCAAATACACACCCATAGCAGCGCAGACAATCCATCCATAACCACTCATTCAAATGACATATACCACCCATCACTCGAAATACTATCAATACACTCCAAATACCAATACTCCAGAATACACTCAAATACCATAGAACTGCCAAATCTCATTCTCTTCCTCCTGCATTACTAAATTAACGTCAAATATTTCTGCAGATAACTCCTAATACACACGCTGCACTCCTATACACCATTAGAATACACAATTATACAATGATCGTTCATAGTGTGCACACTATCACTCCAATACACACCATACACTCCAATACACACCCCATACACTCCTAATGGCAACTCCAAATACAGCTACACTCCATAATACACACCCATACACTCCAAATACACACCCATACACTCCAAATACACTCACACCTATTCCATCCATTCAAATACACACAATACACTCCAAATTACCATACACTCCAAATACTACACATGCACTCCAAATACACACATACACTCCAGAATACACACCATACACTCAAATACACACACCATACACTCAAATAACACCATAACCCATTTCCAAATCACCACATACTCCAAATACACGGCATACTAATACACACCCATGCACCACACATGCACAAAATACACACCCATACACTCCAAATACACACCCATACAACAAATACACACCCAACACTCCAAATATCATATACACCCCAAATACACACTCAACACTCCAAATACAACACCATACACTCCAAATACACACCCCATACACCAAAATACACACCCATACACTCCAAATACACACCATACACTCCAAATACACACCCCATACACTCCAAATCACACACCCATACACTCAAATACACACCCATACACCCAAATACACACCCAATACACGTCCACACCAATACACACATAACCATAAACACTCCAAATAACACCCATACACCCCAAATAACACCCATACAACTCCAAATACACACCATACACACAAATACGCACCAATCCCCATACCACTCAAAATACTCACCCATACACTCAAATACACACCCATACACTCCAAAATACACACCCATACACTCCAATAACACTCCATACACCCCAAATACACTTCAAACACACATCACACTCAATACCACTCACACATACACTCCAAATACACACCCATACAACACACCCAAATACACTCCAAATACACACCCAAATACACCAAATACACACCATGAACATCATGCAAATACCCACACATCACACTCAAATACACTCCAAATACACACCCATACATCAAATACACCCAAATACACCCAAAACACACCCATCCAAATACACACCATACCCCTACACTCCAAATACACTCTCACCCATACACTCCAAATACACACATACACTGAAATACACCCAAATACACACCATACACTCCAAATACACACCCATACACTCCAAATACCACACCATAACATACACAAATACACCACCCACACCCAAATACCACGCGCTTCAAATACACACAAACACACCCATACACTCCAAATACACAACTCCAATACACACACCACTTCCAAATACACACACCATACACTCCAAATACACACCATACACTCCAAATACACACACAAATACACTCCAAATACATACACTCCAAATACACCCATACACTCAAATACACACCCATACCCCAAATACACACCCATACACTCCAAATACACACCCATACACCCAAATACACACCCATACACTCAATACACACTGTCATAACACTCCATACACACCATCACTCCAAATACACACCACACTCCAATACACCCAACACCAACTCAAATACACACCCATACACTCCAAATACACACCCAATACACCATACACACCCATACACCCAAATACACACACAAATACACCCATACACTCCAAATACACACACACCCAAATAACACACCAAATACACACCCATACACTCCAAAAAACACACACACTCCCATACACTCCAAAACACACCCATACACCCAAAACACCACCATACACTCCAAATACTCCACACACCATACACTCCAAATACCCCACACCCATACACCCACAAACACACTCCATACACTAAACGCACAAATACCCATACACTCCCAAATACACATCACACCCATGCACTACCCAAATACACACCATACACCAATACACCCATAACCCATACACTCCAAATACCCATACACTCAAATACACACCCATACATCCAAAAAACACACCCCCAAATACACACCATCACTCAAATACACACATACACTCAAATACCATACACTCCATACACCCATACACTCCAAATCCACGCCCATACACACACCATACACTCCAAATACACCACACTCAAAATACACTCCAATACACACCCATACACTCAAATACAACCATACACTCATACAAATACACACCCATACACTCAAAAATACACGCACCATACCCATAAACACTCCAAATACCACACCCATACACTCCATCCAAATACACACCCATACACTCAAATGACACCCATACATACACACTCCAATACACACCCATATACAAATACAACCCATACACTCCAAATACACACCCATACACTCCAAATCACACCATACACCCATACACTCCAAATACCATAAGCACTCCAAATCATATACACAATACTCACCCAAATAACACATCCAAATACACACCAAATACATAAACAAATACATGCATACATACAAATACCACACCATATACACCATAATACACCTCATACACTCATATACACATACAATACACCCAACTCAACCTAAACAAACTGAATTGATTTTGCAGGTCCACGACCTTAGGTCCAGGGTTATCCAAGCTACTAAAAAGTGTGGAGTTTATTTTGACGTTGGAGCAGGCCATCCTGGAAAGATGCATATACTCCAACCTAACCAAAACCAAACTGATCTGATTTGCAGGTCAACGAACTTAGATCTGGAGTTGTCCAAGCTATTAAAAAGTATGGATTTTTTGTTGGCATCGGAGCAGGCCCTCCCGGATGGTTGCATACAATCCAAATACACATACATCCACTCAAAATATACACACACACACTCCGACCCAACCCAAACCAAACTGATTTGATTTGATTTGCAGGTCAACGAACTCAGGTCCGGAGTTATCCAAGCTATTAAAAAGTATGGAGTTTTTGTCGACATCGGAGCAGTCCCTCCCGGATGGTTGCACACACTCCAAATACACACCCATGCACTCAAAATCAGCCAAAACCAAACTGATTTGATTTGCAGGTGAACGAACTCAGGTCCGGAGTTATCCAAGCTATTAAGAAGTATGGAGTTTTTGTCGACATCGGAGCAGGCCCTCCCGGATGGTTGCACACACTCCAAATCAGCCGCAGCCGTATGACCACCGAAGATGTCAAGAAGACGTTCAGTATTGGAGACAAGATCAAGGTATGATGGCCTGGAGGGTGGAGGGAACACGCAAGGGCAGCATGTGTGTGTGTGTGGGGGGGGGGGGGGGGGGGGGGGGGGGGTATGGAGATGGTCGAAATAGTGCACATGAGCTAAATTTTAAATTTGAATGTCAAAGCTTATGCCAATTGAAGACGTTCAGTATTGGAGACAAGATCAAGGTATGATGGTCTGGAGGGCGGGGGAACACGCAAGGGCAGCATGTGTGTGTGTGTGTGTGTGTGTGTGGGGGGGGGGGGGGGGGGGGGGTATGGAGATGGTCGAAATAGTGCACATGAGCTCAATTTCAAATTTGAATGTAAAGCTTATGGCAACTGAAGACGTTCAGTGTTGGAGACAAGATCAAGGTATGATGGCCTGGAGGGCGGGGGGAACACGCAAGGGCAGCATGTGGGTGTGGTGGTGGTGGTGGTGGTGGTGGGGTGAGGGAGTGGAATATGGAGATGGTCGAAATGGTGCTCATGAGCTAAATTACAATTTTGAATTTCAAAGCATATGACCACGGAAGACGTTCAGTGTGGGAGACGAGATCAAGGTATGATGTCCTGGAGGGTGGAGGGAGGGCACAGGCAAGGGTAGCATGTGTGTGCGGTGGTGGTGGTGGTGGTGTGTGTGTGTGTGTGTGGTGGTGGTCTGTGTGTGTGGTGGTGGTGGTGTGGTGGTGGTGTGTGTGTGGGGGGGAGTGGGGGGGGGGGGGGGAGGGAGTGGAATATGGAGATGGTCGGAATGTTGCACATGAGCTGAATTTCAAATTTGAATTTCAAAGTGTGTCACCACCGAAGATATCAGGACAATGTTCAGTGTGTGAGACAAGATTACAGTTTGTTGGTGTGGACTCCACACTATGGAGAATACAGGGGACGCACAATGGCAGCATGTGGGGGGTGTCTACAACTATAGGGCAGCATGTGGGGGGTGTCTACAACTATAGGGCAGCATGTGGGGGGTGTAGAGGGCAGTAGGTGTCTACAACCACAGGTATCTACGAACAAGATCAGTGACAAGCATGTCTCAATCAAAATGTCAAGACAATGGTCAGTGTGTGAGACGAGGTCAATGTATGTTGGCGTGGAGAATAGAGGGGGCACAGTAGGGCAGCACGAGGGGATGCAGAGGGCAGTAGGTGTCTACAACCACAGGTATCTACGAACAAGATCAGTCACAAGCCTGTCATCCGCAAAGATGTTGAGAAGATGTTCAGTATGGGAAAGAAGATCAAAGTATGTTGGTGTGGAGAATATAGGGGCACAGTAGGGCAGCATGTGGGGATGCAGAGGGCAGTAGGTGTCTACAACCACAGGTATCTACGAACAAGATCAGTCTCAAGCCTGTCATCCGCAAAGATGTGGAGAAGATGTTCAGTGTGGGAAAGGAGATCAAAGTTTGTTGGTGTGGAGAACAGAGGGGCACAGTAGGGCAGCATGTGGGGATGTAGGGGGGTGGCTGTTGGGATATGCAGCAGCAGGTGAATATGGTGTGTGTTGGTGGTGGGGTGGGTGGGTGGTGGTGGGGTGTGGGTAGGTGAGGGTGAGGGTGGCTGTTGGGATATGCAGCAGCAGGTGAATATGTGTGTGTTGGTGGTGGGGTGGGTGGGTGGTGGTGGGGTGTGGGTGTGTGGTGGTGTGTGGGGTGGGGTGGTGGGGGTGGCTGTTGGGATATGCAGCAGCAGGTGGATATGGTGTGTGTTGGTGGTGGGGTGGGTGGGTGTGGTGGGTGTGTGTTGGTGGTGGGGTGGGTGTGGGTGGGGGTGGGGTGGCTGTTGGGATATGCAGCAGCAGGTGAATATGGTGTGTGTTGGTGGTGGGGTGGGTGGGTGGTGGTGGGGTGGGTGGGGGTGGGGGTGGCTGTTGGATATGCAGCAGCAGGTGTATATGTGAGTATTGGGGGTGGGGTGGGTGGGTGGGGTGGGGGGGGGTTGGGGTGGGTGGGTGGGGTGGTTGGGGTGGGGGTGGGGGGTGGGGGGCATTGGGTAGACAATGCACATGTGAACTAACTATCTAAACTAACTAACTAAACAATTATCCAGGTCATGGTGCATCAGCTAGGCACCGGTCCAAACCAGCAAGGCCTTACCCTGGACACACACACACACACGACTAACTAACTAACTAACTAAACAATTATCCAGGTCATGTTGCATCAGCTAGGTACCGGTCCAAACCAGCAAGGCCTTACTCTGGACACACACACACACGACTAACTAACTAAACAATTATCCAGGTCATGGTGCATCAGCTAGGCACCGGTCCAAACCAGCAAGGCCTTACCCTGGACACACACACACACGACGAACTAACTAACTAACTAAACATTTATCCAGGTCATGGTGCATCAGCTAGGCACCGGTCCAAACCAGCAAGGCCTTACCCTGGGAACACACACACACGACTAACTAACTAACTAACTAAACAATTATCCGGGTCATGGTGCATCAGCTAGGCACCGGTCCAAACCAGCAAGGCCTTACCCTGGACAAACAAATATATATATTTATGTATATTAAAACAACCAACTTACTAACTAACTAACTAATTAATTAATTAACTAACTAACTAACTGACTGGACAATTCTCCAGGTCATGGTGCACCAGCTAGGCACAGGTCCAAACCAGCAAGGCCTTACTCTGGGAACCAAGCACCTTGAGGTCAAGCCCGGTGACATGCTCAAGGACCCCCAGCTCGTGTATTCGACGGCTGAGGAAATGGCAGCTGCATACCAGACTAAGTTTGAGGCACGCCAGAAGGAGAAGGAGAAGGAGAGGGAGAAAGCTAAAGAGGTGGAAGATTCCAAGAGCAAGGTACGTCCTCACTGGTAACAATTCCAATTCCAACAGTTGAGATTTCAGTGCCATCAGCTAAGACTTCAACTGTTAAGATTCCAATTCCAACCGGGCTAAATTGAGGCTGGCCAGAAGGAGAAGGAGAAGAAGAAAGCTAAAGAAGTGGAAGATTCAAGTGCAAGGTGCATCCTCACTGGTAAAGATTCCAATGCCGACAGTTAAGATGTCAACAGTTAAGATGTCAACAGTCAACAGTTAAGATGTCAACAGTCAACAGTTAAGATGCCAACAGTTAAGATGTCAACAGTTAAGATTCCAATGCCAACAGTTAAGATGTCAACAGTTAAGATGTCAACAGTCAACAGTTAAGATGCCAACAGTTAAGATGTCAACAGTTAAGATTCCAATGCCAACAGTTAAGATGTCGACAGTTCAGATGTCAACAGTTAAGATTCCAATGCCAACAGTTAAGATGTCAACAGTTAAGATTCCAACAGTTCAACAGTTCATTCAACAGTTCAGATTTCAACAGTAAGGATTCCAATTCCAACCGGGCTAAGGTTGAGGCACGCAAGCTGGCGAAGGAGAAAGCTATAGAGGTGGAAGATTCTTAGCGCAAGGTGCGTCCTCACTAGTAACTATTCCAATTCCAACAGTTGAGATTTCAATGCCATCAGCTATTAGTAACCCGTTACGCTATTAGTAACCCGTTACGCTATTAGTAACCCGTTACGCTATTAGTAAGCTATTAGTAACCCGTTACGCTATTAGTAACCCGTAACGCTATTAGTAACCCGTAACGCTATTAGTAACCCGTTACGCTATTAGTAACCCGCTACGCTAATCCAGCTCGCGCCAGCTCGTGGGAATCCTGTATGTTTACATGTATAGAGATTTATGTATGTTAGAGTCCAGGGGTAGGCCAGATAGGCTTAAGGGACTTGCCCAACCGTGACAGGAAGGTCTTAAAAAGACAAGGCATTGATGAACTGAACCCCAAACAATCGTTATACCAACAAGGGCCCTGAGTCCGTGCTACCAGGGTAATTCAAAGCGCGCGCTTTAAGCGCAGTTTTTTGCAACCCCCTGTGGGCGCAGCAAGCAATTTTTGCGCTTTTTGCACTACAAAGCGCAGTTTTTTTGTTTTCAAGGGCGCTGAAGCGCTTGCCAATTCGGCCATTTGAAGTACCCTGCGTGCTACAGTGATCATTTAATTATCAATTTATTATTATCTTATTTTATCAATTTAGATCAATTTATTATTATATTATTATATCAATTTAGACCAATTTATTATTATATTATTATATCAATTTAGACCAATTTATTATTATATTAGTATATCAATTTATCATTATTATTTCAATTTATTGCAATTGGCGCAACAGTATACCAACATAGTATCTGAGGGACCGCCTTGAGTTGGATGCTCAATTTATACCCCTGGCTGTACTGATAACGCCTGTTAGGGCGTGGCATAAAGGGAGCCCCGTCTTACGGCCGTAGGGAACGAGCTGCTACTTAACCTGGACAAAGCTACCATGGCAGTTGACAGCGACCGCAGACACTAAAGCGCACTCGTGGGAATTCAAACCCCTTCTGATTTCAACGAGCTCTACCATTGAGCCAATCATCGAAACAGGATATGCCCCTGACTGTGCCACTCCAAGGGCCTCAGCCTCCTTAAGAGATTAGAAGACCACTCACCATACCCTACCCTCCCACACACACCACCACCACCACCACCACCATCCCATCTCATCCCCCCATCCCCCCACCCACAACCCACCACTTACCATACCTTCCACCACCCACCCATCTCCTCCCCCCATCCCCCCACACACTACCCACCACTTACCATACCTCCCCCACCCACCCAGCCCCTACTGACCCGCTCGCTCTTAAACAAAGGGACAGGAGAGCCTCAGCCTCCCAACAAGGTTAGAAGACCAAGGGCGATGGGATTGATAAACCTGGGGTGCCCATGTATCTCATCAGAGACTTAACCACCACCTACCATCCACCACTCACCATACCATACCTTACCTTACCACCCCCCACTACCCACCATACCATACCTACCCACCACCACCACCACCACCATACCATACCTATCCCCTCATCTCCCCCCCACCACCACCACACACACACAAACACCACCACCACCAGCCCATCTCTTACCTCCCCCTACCCCCCACTACTCACCACTCACCATCCCATCCATACCTCCGACCACCACCCACTACCCACCACTCACCATACCATACCTACCCCAACACTACCACCACCACCACCATCCCATCCCATACCTCCCCCCACCCCCCACTACCCACCACTCACCATCTGATCTCGTACCTCCACCACCACGCACTGCCCACCACTCACCATCCCATACCTACCCCCCATCACAACCGCCACCACCACCACCAGCCCATCTCTTACCTCCCCCTAGTCCCTTACCCCCACTACCCACACTCACCATACCATCCCATACCTCCCCCACCCCCACTACCCACCACTCACCATCCGATCTCATACCTCCAACCACCCACCACTACCCACCACTCACCATCCCATACCTACCCCCCATCACAACCGCCACCACCACCACCATACCATACCATACTCCCCTTACCCCCCCCCCCCCCAAACCACCAGCCCTACCATCCCATCTCATACCTTCCAACCACCACGCGCTACCCACCACTCACCATACTACCCCACCACCACCAGCATCACACCACCACCACCTACCCCACCACCACCACCTACCCCACCACCACCACTACCACCACCAGCCCTACTGGCCCGCTCAGTTCCAAGGGGCAGGAGTGCCTCAGCCTCCCAAGGAGCTAAGAAGACCGAGAGCGATGGGGGGCGATAAAAACCTGAGAAAGCCTACGTATCTCATCGGAGACCTTACGACCACCTACCACCCACCACTCACCACCACCACCATACCTCCAACCACCACGCACTACCTACCACTCACCATACCATACCTGCCCCAACACTACCACCACCAGCCCTACTGGCCCGCTCGGTTCCAAGGGACTGGAGCACCTCAGCCTCCGAAGGAGCTTAGAAGACCGAGTGGGCTGGGGGCGCCTCAGCCTCCCAAGGAACTAAAAAGGCCCAAGGGGATGGGAGAGCCTCAGGATCCCAAGGAGCCTAGATCACCGAGGACAAAGCTATGGCAGCGTTCGGAAGAATAGACGTAAGTTTGATCATTGGATTTTTTTTCCGCTTTTGATTCTATGGCAGCGTTTGGAAGAATATACGTAGGTTTTTTCATTGGATTTTTCCCATAATCTCATACGATATTGATTATTTATATGATTTATAATTTTTGTTCGTTCCATGGCAGGGTTTGGAAGAATAGACGTATGAGATCACTTTTATCATCGGATTTTTTTTCCATTTCTATGGCAGCCTGTGGAAGAGTAGACATAGGTTGTATCCATTGATTCGGGTTGGCTTCTGGTTTTATCATTGGTTTCGGGTGGGCTTCTACTTTTATCATTCGGGTTTGCTTCTGCTTTGATCATTCGGGTTGGCCTATTGTTTTATCATTCAGGTTGGCTTCTGGTTGTATCATTGGTCTCGGGTAGGCTTCTGCTTTTATCATTTAGATTGGCTTCTGGTTTTATCATTGGTTTCGGGTGGGCTTCTGCTTTGATCATTCGGGTTGGCCTATTGTTTTATCATTCAGGTCGGCTTCTGGTTGTATCATTGGTTTCGGATGGGCTTCTACTTTTATCATTTAGATTGGCTTCTACTTTGATCATTCGAGTTTGCCTATTGTTTTATCATTCGGGTTGGCTTATTGTTTTATCATTGGATTCAGGTTTATCATTCGGGATGGCCTCTGGTTTTATAATTCGGGTCGGCTTCTGGGTTTGTCATTGGATTGTCTCTAGTTGTATAATTGGATTCGGGTTGGCTTCTGGGTTTATCATTCCGGTTGGCTTCTGGTTTTATCATTGGTTTCGGATTTATCATTGGATTCGGGTTCATCATCGAATCCGGGATGGCTTCTGGATTGATCATTGGTTTCGGATTGATCATTGGATTCGGGTTCATCATCGAATTCGGGTTGGCTTCTGGATTGATCGTGGGCTTCGGATTTATCATTGTGTTCGGGTTCATCATCGAATTCGGGTTGGCTTCTGGATTGATCGTGGTCTTCGGATTTATCATTGTGTTCGGGTTCATCATCGAATTCGGGTTGGCTTCTGGATTGATCGTGGTCTTCGGATTTATCATTGTGTTCGGGTTCATCATCGAATTCGGGTTGGCTTCTGGATTGATCGTGGTCTTCGGATTTATCATTGTGTTCAGGTTCATCATCGAATTCGGGTTGGCTTCTGGATTGATCGTGGGCTTCGGATTTATCATTGTGTTCGGGTTCATCATCGAATTCGGGTTGGCTTCTGGATTGATCGTGGGCTTCGGATTTATCATTGTGTTCGGGTTCATCATCGAATTCGGGTTGGCTTCTGGATTGATCGTGGGCTTCGGATTTATCATTGTGTTCGGGTTCATCATCGAATTCGGGTTGGCTTCTGGATTGATCGTGGTCTTCGGATTTATCATTGTGTTCGGGTTCATCATCGAATTCGGGTTGGCTTCTGGATTGATCGTGGGCTTCGGATTTATCATTGTGTTCGGGTTCATCATCGAATTCGGGTTGGCTTCTGGATTGATCATGGGCTTCGGATTTATCATTGTGTTCGAGTTAAAAATTCGAGTTGACCTCTTGTTTTATCATCGGATACAGGTTTGCTTCTTGTTTTGTCATCGGATACTTGCTTCTTGTTTTGTCATCGGATACGGGTTTGCTTCTTGTTTTGTCAATCGGGTTGGCTTCTGCTTTTATTATTGGCTTCGGATTTATCATTGGATTTGGGTTGTCAATTCGAGTTGACCTCATGTTTTATCATTCAGGTTGGCTTCTGGTTCTATCATTCGGGTTGGCTTCTGCTTTAATCATTCGGGTTGCCTCTGGTTTTATCATACAGGTTGACTTCTGCTTTAATCATTCGGGTTGGCCTCTGGTTTTATCATACGGGTTGACTTCTGCTTTAATCATTCGGGTTGGCCTCTGGTTTAATCATTCGGGTTGACTTCTGGTTAACTCATATGGGTTGACTTCTGGTTCTATCATTCGGGTTGGCTTCTGCTTTAATCATATGGGTTGGCCTCTGGTTTTATCATACGGGTTGACTTCTGCTTTAATCATTCGGGTTGGCCTCTGGTTTTATCATACAGGTTGACTTCTGCTTTAATCATTCGAGTTGGCCTCTGGTTTTATCATACGGGTTGACTTCTGCTTTAATCATTCGGGTTGGCCTCTGGTTTAATCATTCGGGTTGACTTCTGGTTAACTCATATGGGTTGACTTCTGGTTCTATCATTCGGGTTGGCTTCTGCTTTAATCATATGGGTTGGCTTCTGCTTTAATCATTCGGGTTGCCTCTGGTTTTATGATTCGGGTTGGCCTATTGTTTTATTATTCGGGACGGCTTCTTGTTTTTTCATTCGGGTTAGCTTCTGGTTTTGTCATTGGGTTCGGGTTTATCATTAGATTCGGGTTAGCTTCTGGTTTTGTCATTGGATTCGGGTTTATCATTGGATTCGGGTTGGCTTCTGCTTTTATCATTGGCTTCAGGTTGATTTCTTGTTTTATCATTCGGGTTGGCTTCTGCTTTTATCATTCTGGTTGGCTTCTGCTTTTATCATTGGCTTCGGGTTGACTTCTTGTTTATCATTCGGGTTGGCATCTCCTTTTTCTTATTGGATTTGGGTTTATCATCGGATTCAGGTTGGCTTCTGGTTCTATCATTCGGGTTAGCTTCTGCTTTGATCATTTGGGTTGGCTTCTGCTTTTATCGTTTGGCTTGGCTTCTGGTTCTATCATTCGCTGCTGCTGCTGCTGCTGCTACTGCTACTGCTGCATATGTGTGTGCTGTTGCTGCTTCTGCTGCCTACTGCCTCTCTTCTTATGGTGTGCTGGACTTGCTGGTGCTGCTGCTACTGCTATTCTGCTGCTGCTACTGCTACACCTGCCTCTTCTTATGTGTGTGCTGGTGCTGGTGCTACTGCTATTCTGCTGCTACTGCTACTGCTGCCTCTTCTTATGTGTGTGCTGGTGCTGCTGCTACTGCTACTGCTGCCTCTTCTTATGTGTGTGCTGGTGCTGCTCCTACTGCTATTCTCTCCTTCTGCTGCTCTGCTACTGCTACTGCTGCCTCTTCTTATGTGTGTGCTGGCTGCTCCACTGCCCTACTCTGCTGCTACTCTACTGCTGCCTCTCTTATGTGTTGCTGTGCTGCTACCTACTGCTGCTGCTGCTACTGCTACTGCTGCCTCTTCTTATGTGTGTGCTGGTGCTGCTCCTACTGCTATTCTGTTGCTACTGCTGCTGCTGCTACTGCTACTGCTGCCTCTTCTTATGTGTGTGCTGGTGCTGGTGCTACTGCTATTCTGCTGCTACTGCTGCCTCTTCTTATGTGTGTGCTGGTGCTGCTGCTACTGCTACTGCTGCCTCTCCTTATGTGTGTGCTGGTGCTGCTGCTACTGCTATTCTGCTGCTACTGCTGCTGCTGCTACTGCTACTGCTGCCTCTTCTTATGTGTGTGCTGTGCTGCGTGCTACTGCCTCTTCTATTCTGCTGCTACTGCTCTACTGCCTTTTCTTATGTGTGTGCTGGTGCTGCTGCTACTGCTACTGCTGCCTCTTCTTATGTGTGTGCTGGTGCTGCTCCTACTGCTATTCTGCTGCTACTGCTGCTGCTGCTACTGCTACTGCTGCCTCTTCTTATGTGTGTGCTGGTGCTGCTCCTACTGCTATTCTGCTCCTTCTGCTGCTGCTGCTACTGCTACTGCTGCCTCTTCTTATGTGTGTGCTGGTGCTGCTCCTACTGCTATTCTGTTGCTACTGCTGCTGCTGCTACTGCTACTGCTGCCTCTTCTTATGTGTGTGCTGGTGCTGCTGCTACTGCTATTCTGCTGCTACTGCTGCCTCTTCTTATGTGTGTGCTGGTGCTGCTGCTACTGCTACTTGCTCTCTGCTGCTGCTACTGCTACTGCTGCTGCTGCTCTATGTGTGTGCTACTGCTGCTGCTGCTGCTGCCTACTGCTACTGCTGCTCTTCTGCTGTGTGCTGGTGCTGCTGCTGCTGCTATTCTGCTGCTATTCTGCTGCTGCTACTGCTACTGCTGCCTCTTCTTATGTGTGTGCTGGCTGCTGCTGCTGCTACTGCTACTGCTGCTACTGCTACTGCTGCCTCTTCTTATGTGTGTGCTGGTGCTGCTGCTACTGCTATTCTGCTGCTACTGCTGCTGCTGCTACTGCTACTGCTGCCTCTTCTTATGTGTGTGCTGGTGCTGCTACTGCTATTCTGCTGCTACTGCTGCTGCTGCTACTGCTACTGCTGCCTCTTCTTATGTGTGTGCTGGTGCTGCTGCTACTGCTATTCTGCTGCTACTGCTACTGCTGCTGCTACTGCTGCTACTGCTGCCTCTCTTATGTGTGTGCTGGTGCTGCTCCTACTGCTATTCTGCTGCTACTGCTGCTCTCTATGCTACTGCTGCCTCTCTCTTATGTGTGTGCTGGTGCTGTGCTACTGCTACTGCTGCTACTGCTGCCTCTTCTTATGTGTGTGGTGCTGCTGCTACTGCTACTGCTACTGCTGCCTCTCCTTATGTGTGCTGCTGCTGCTACTGCTTTCTGCTGCTACTGCTACTGCTGCCTCTCTATTGTCTGCTGCTGCTACTGCTACTGCTGTGCTACTGCTATTGCTGCTGCTGCTACTGCTGCTACTGCTGCCTCTTCTTATGTGTGTGCTGCTACTGCTGCTGCTACTGCTGCTGCTGCTACTGCTACTGCTGCCTCTTCTTATGTGTGTGCTGTGCTGCTGCTACTGCTATTCTGCTGCTTACTGCTGCTGCTGCTGCTACTGCTACTGCTGCCTCTTCTTATGTGTGTGCTGGTGCTGCTCCTACTGCTATTGTGCTGCTACTGCTACTGCTCCTGCTGCTACTGCTGCCTCTTCTTATGTGTGTGCTGGTGCTGCTGTACTGCTATTGTGCTGCTACTGCTACTGCTCCTGCTGCTACTGCTGCTCTTCTTATGTGTGTGTGCTGGTGCTGCTGCTACTGCTATTTCTGCTGCTGCTGCTGCTACTGCTGCCTCTTCTTATGTGTGTGCTGTTGCTGCTTCTGCTGCTACTGCTGCCTCTTCTCTGCTGGACTGCTGGTGCTGCTGCTACTGCTATTCTGCTGCTGCTACTGCTACACCTGCCTCTTCTTATGTGTGTGCTGGTGCTGGTGCTACTGCTATTCTGCTGCTACTGCTACTGCTGCCTCTTCTTATGTGTGTGCTGGTGCTGCTGCTACTGCTATTCTGCTGCTACTGCTGCTGCTGCTACTGCTACTGCTGCCTCTTCTTATGTGTGTGCTGGTGCTGCTCCTACTGCTATTCTGCTGCTGCTGCTGCTACTGCTACTGCTGCCTCTTCTTATGTGTGTGCTGCTGCTGCTCCTATTGCTATTCTGTTGCTACTGCTGCTGCTGCTACTGCTGCCTCTACTTATGTGTGTGCTGGTGCTGGTGCTACTGCTATTCTGCTGCTACTGCTGCCTCTTCTTATGTGTGTGCTGTGCTGCTGCTATTCTGCTGCTACTGCTACTGCTGCCTCTCCTTATGTGTGTGCTGGTGCTGCTGCTATTGCTATTCTGCTGCTACTGCTGCTGCTGCTACTGCTACTGCTGCCTCTTCGTATGTGTGTGCTGTTGCTGCTTCTGCTGCTACTGCTGCCTCTTCTTATGTGTGTGCTGGACTGCTGGTGCTGCTGCTAATGCTATTCTGCTGCTGCTACTGCTACAGCTGCCGCTTCTTATGTGTGTGCTGGTGCTGTTGCTACTGCTACTGCTGCCTCTTCTTATGTGTGTGCTGGTGCTGCTGCTACTGCTATTCTGCTGCTACTGCTACTGCTGCCTCTTCTTATGTGTGTGCTGGTGCTGCTCCTACTGCTATTCTGCTGCTACTGCTACTGCTCCTGCTGCTCCTGCTGCCTCTTCTTATGTGTGTGCTGTTGCTGCTGCTACTGCTATTCTGCTGCTACTGCTACTGCTCCTGCTGCTACTGCTGCCTCTTCTTATGTGTGTGCTGGTGCTGCTGCTACCGCTATTCTGCTGCTACTGCTGCTGCTACTACTGCTACTGCTGCCTCTACTTATGCGTGTGCTGGTGCTGCTGCTACTGCTATTCTGCTGCTACTGCTGCTGCTGCTGCTACTGCTACTGCTGCCTCTTCTTATGTGTGTGCTGGTGCTGCTGTACTGCTATTGTGCTGCTACTGCTACTGCTCCTGCTGCTACTGCTGCCTCTTCTTATGTGTGTGTTGGTGCTGCTGCTACTGCTATTCTGCTGCTGCTGCTGCTACTGCTACTGCTGCCTCTTCTTATGTGTGTGCTGTTGCTGCTTCTGCTGCTACTGCTGCCTCTTCTTATGTGTGTGCTGGACTGCTGCTGCTGCTGCTACTGCTATTCTGCTGCTGCTGCTGCTACTGCTACTGCTGCCTCTTCTTATGTGTGTGCTGGTGCTTCTGCTACTGCTATTCTGCTGCTACTGCTACTGCTACAGCTGCCTCTTCTTATGTGTGTGCTGGTGCTGCTGCTACTGCTACTGCTACTGCTGCCTCTTCTTATGTGTGTGCTGGTGCTGCTGCTACTGCTATTCTGCTGCTACTGCTGCTGCTGCTGCTACTGCTGCCTCTTCTTATGTGTGTGCTGGTGCTGCTGCTACTGCTACTGCTGCCTCTCCTTATGTGTGTGCTGGTGCTGCTGCTACTGCTATTCTGCTGCTACTGCTGCTGCTACTGCTACTGCTACTGCTACTGCTACAGCTGCCTCTTCTTATGTGTGTGCTGCTGCTACTGCTATTCTGCTGCTGCTGCTGCTGCTGCTACTGCTACTGCTGCCTCTTCTTATGTGTGTGCTGGTGCTGCTGTACTGCTATCGTGCTGCTACTGCTGCTGATGCTACTGCTGCTGATGCTGATGCTACAAATGCTGGTGCTGCTGTACTGCTATTGTGCTGCTACTGCTGCTGATGCTACTGCTGCTGATGCTGATGCTACAAATACAGTTTCCCAACAGTTGGACTGCCCTGATTCTAATTCAATTGTATTCCACCTTGTGCAGTCGGCGTGTAACTTCCTGCTGCTGGCCCTCCTCTCTTGTGGTTGTTGGGCTTGCTGCTCTGGCTTGCCTGCCTCAGCATCCCTCTCCTTTCCGTTCTTCTTTTCGCCTTGTGCAGTCGGAGTGTAACCTCCTGCTGCTGGAGTATCTAATAAGGTAGCCAGGGCGGGCCAGGTTACTACGTGATGCGCGCCATGTGCCGTAAGAGTGTATGCGGCAGGCTAGGTTTCTACATGACCTTGCGCCATGTGCAGTTGGAGTATAACCTCCTGCTGCTGGAGTATCTAATGAGGCAGGCAAGGGCACTACATGATGTGCGCCATGTGCTGTCGGATTGTAACCTCCTGCTGCTGGAGCATCTAATGAGGCAGGCCAGGACGGGCCAGGGTACTACATGACGGAGTGTATGCGGCAGGCCAGGTTTCTACATGACTTTGCGCCTTGTGCAGTCGGAGTGTAACCTCCTGCTGCTGGAGTATCTAATGAGGCAGGCAAGGTTACTACATGACGCACGCCATTGAGCGCTAGGGCGCAAGGTTAGGAAGCCCGACTGCGCAATTGCCGCAATCGTGTGAACCCCCTCTGGGTGCAGCGCACAGATTTCCGGCTTAAAGGGTGGGTCTCCCTGCATTAGTCCTAGACTAGAAATATTATATGTGATGTGGCGGAGCTTTTCCTACTCGGAACAAGGGAGTAGGCACCCTTAGGTCAGCGGTGCTGACCCACGACCAATCACACTGGCACTATGTAGTGCCGACCCACTACCAATCACATGGACAATTTGTAGTGCCATCCCACGACCGGTCACATCGGCACTATGTAATGCTGACTCACGACCACACAGGAAATTTCAGAGTACTGAAACCGAGCATTTTGACTGTCTCGGAACCTACCATGCCCTGACCTGATAGTTTGCAACAAGGCAGCGCACGTGGGGCGCCAGTTCTCCGAATTGGCTGCCTCCAAGAAGAAGCCTTTGAACATGCAGCATCAGCGTCCGAATTCAAGAATCATAATTCGCGCGTTTGGTCAACAGATGCTCCTGGATTCGATGGTCAAATTTTCTGACTCCAGGAGCATCTGCTGACAAAACGCGCGAATAATGATTCTAGAATTCGGACGCTGATGCTGCATGTTCAAAGGCTTCTTCTTGGAGGCAGCCAATCTGAAGAGCCAACCGCCCCCCCTGGATTTGCCTGAAACCCGGCACCCGAAAGTTGCTGTGCGACCAATCACACCGGCACTACGCAGTGCCGCCCACCACCGATCACTCTGGCATTACGTAGTGCCGACCCACGACCAATCACACCGGCACTACTTAGTCTGAGCAATTTTACTATGCTGCTTGGGTTGCGTTTCAGGATGCAGGCTATGGGTCAGTTGCGGGTTGGGTTGCGTTTCAGGACGCAGGCTATGGGTCAGTTGCGGGTCTGTTGCGTCTCAGGGCGCAGGCTTGCTATGAAATTGGTTGCGTCTCAGGGCGCAGGCTGTAAAATTGGTTGCGACTCAGGATGCAGAGCTTGGGGTCCTCCTGAACAGCCCTGGTGCAGACTATGTAGCCAGAGCGATTATACTTGTAGTGGCTTCATTGGTCTATCTCCAGATCATGGGCCACTGTCGCAAAGTATTTGTTGAAGAGCCTGTCCTCTGTATCGCCCACCCTGGCATCTGTAACGCCCACCCTGGCATCTGCATCACCCACCCGGGCATCTGCATCCCCCACCCAGGCATCTGTATCGCCCACCCGGGCATCTGAATCGCCCACCCAGGCATCTGTATCGCCCACCCTGGCATCTGTATCGCCCACCCTGGCATCTGTATCGCCCACCCAGGCATCTGTATCGCCCACCCTGGCATCTGTATCGCCCACCCAGGCATCTGCTCGACTGCTGCCCCTCCTGGAGCCATGTAACCAAGTTCAAGAAGGCTCGTGGACCATGCAATACAAAAACATCATACCGTGCACCTGAAAAATTGGATCATACACCTAAATACCTAATGGTACACAAAAAAGCGTACATAGGCAAATGGGTTAATTTTCCTTAAAAGGGGTCTCAGAAAAGCATGGCAAATGAGACCCCATTCCTGAAACCGACTCAAGTTGAGACCAATACTTGGGGGAATCAAGACAAATCATGAAATCAAGTGCCTCACAATCTCACATAGTTACATGGCCTGTTTAGGCATAGGTTTTACTCACGTTTTATTCTAGCCGGGGCAGGGCCCTTTGCACGAGGGCTAACTCGACATTGTCAAAAATAGTGGGATACACTCATACACGTTTTGTTTGATATGTACCACAGGGTACTTCAAATGGCCAAATTGGCCAGCGCTTTAGCGCACCTGAAAACAAAAAAACTGCGCTTTGTAGTGCAAAAAGCGCAAAAATTGCTTGCTGCGCCCACAGGGGGTTGCAAAAAACTGCGCTTAAAGCGAAAAAAAAAAAAAAAAAAGCTTAAAGGGGTCGAAAAGTCAGCGCTCAAAAGCGCAAAAGCGCGCGCTTTGAATTACCCTGATGTACTACCGGTATCACCACTGTCAACCGCCATGGTAGCACTGTCCAGGCAACTTTAACTCTGTTAAATAGCTTCCCATTCAGCCAGAAATCTGGCTGCTCGCTGTCTTCGGCAGTAATAAAAAGTTAAGATGCAGCCTGTTGTCTACCGCTGTAACTTGAACTTAAACTTGGTTAGCTTCAGCCAGCAATTTGGCTGCTCGCCGGCTTTGCCAGTATTTTTTTACCAGGAAAATGTAAACATGAACAAATCACTTTTCCCCATTTTTCTTCTCCTCCTAAACGATAAAAAAAGGGTAAAAAAAACAAATCATACCAAGGGGGGCAACTTCGAACCAAAATGAGCCCATCATCAAACCTTGTAGAAATCATTGAGAGGATGAAAAATCGGGTCTTATTTCTTAATTTGGCCCAGTAGAAAAAAGTGCTGCTCCTCCAAAGTTTGGGGCCGCGGGGGGGGGGGGGGGAGGGGGGGGTTAAGGAATAAATCCGACATTTTCAAAAAATTAGGTACTTTTCAGGCACTTTTTTTACAGCCCTCAGAATGACATGGGAGTGGAACTAGGGTGATCCCCCAAGTGTTCCTCTACTAAATACCAGTCCATTTATGCTATTGCGGTAGGGATCCACCACATATTATGCCCAGGGCAGAGGTGGGGGGTCTAGGGTCTCTCTCTCTCTCTCTCTCTCTCTCTCTCTCTCTCTCTCTCTCTCTCTCTCTCTCTCTCTCCCTCTCTCTCTCAACGCCGTAACCAACACGAGTACAACGAAGTACAGAGTGAGACCACGTGGTAGTTCACTGCTTCTTCATTTTTGACTGACTTTTTTGACTGACTCTTATTTTTACTGACTGACTGATCTCCAAGCCCCACCAAACAATGTAACACTGGCGATGATGATTTTCTATGCTTCAAACATTCCCAATGGTCTCAAGACCAACCTCAATGGATAGGCCTTTGAATACCCTGTAAAATGAGCCTAATTAGACACCATAACACTAAGTGGTGGCTGAGATGGTTGGTGTACAGTGGGTTCCGGAGCCGGGGGGGGGGGGGTCTGCAGAAGGGTGCCTCAGCACTTTTTTGCTATGGGGTCTAGCACTTTTTTTTTTGCCCCCCCCTGAATCATACCTATAAAAAAAGACTTGATCCCTTCATGCATTCATGGATAAACAGAGGAATCTTTGCTCGACCTTCAACTTCTGAACTGCATATCAGGTCATGTAGAGGATCACCGCAGCACGAACTCAGGGCCCCCGTCGGTAAGACGATTGTGTGGGGTTCAGTTCATCAGTGCTTTTACTTTGTAAGCCCTTCCTACTACGGTTGGGCAAGTCCCTTTAGCCTATTTGGCCTACCCCTTGACTGTAACATAGATACATACATACAGCGGAATCATTTTACTATCAGATTGGGAAATCAGGTTCTGATACTTTCTTCTCGAATTGAGTAAGGATTCGTCAGTAAATTCAAAAACTACCTAGCGTTAAACTTGAACGGTTCCAGAATCACATAGGCGAAACACTCGATCAAGGAACAACTGGACGTTTCCACCGCCATAAGACAGGGCTCCTTTATAGCCATTCAGCGGATGATTTGGGTTCAAGATTTCTGAAGAACCCGGACTTCGTACATAAAATCGAGAATTTGGCCTGGAAATCTGAGAATTCTCGCTAGAATTCTCGATAATTGGCCTGAGATTCTGAGAACTAAGTTCGAAGTACAAAGTGTGCTTCCCAAACCATCCCCTGAATTGCTATAATACCCTACCGCCATAAGACAGGGCTCCTAGAAAACCACGGGTATCCTATTATACCACACGGATCCTTTGATACCCTACTGCCGTAAGACAGGGCTCCTCTAATACCACAGGGCTCCTTTAATACCCTGTCGGCGTCAGACGGGGCCCCCTTACTACCCTGTCGCCGTCAGACGGGGCCCCCTTAATACCCTGTCGCCGTAAGACGGGCCCCCCTTAATACCACACCCAACCAGTTAACTTGTCAAGCAGCACTATCACGTACGGGAGGGTCCCCTTAACACCACGCCCCTCCAGGCGTTTTGTTTCTTTCTTCTTTTCACCATGGGTTGTCGAACTGCTTCACCAGTTTGGGGATGTCTACAGTCAGCACGTCCTCAATCTGTTTCACCATAGCAGAGGTGAGCTTGGGGAAATCCGAGAGATCAAACGCCGACATGATTTCACGGAAGCGGTTCACATCGGGGAAGTCGCCCATGGGGAGGTGGTTCTCACGCTGGACCTGAGTTGGTTGTGAGTTGGTTGTGAGTTGGTTGTGAATTGGTTGTGAATTGGTTGTAAGTTGGTTGTGAGTTGGTAGTGAGTTGGTTGAGAAGAAGTCGCCCATGGGGAGGTGGTTTTCATGCTGGACCTGAGTTGGTTGAGAGTTGGTTGTAAGCTGGTTGTGTGTTGGTTGTGAGTTGGTTGAGAGTTGGTTGTGAGTTGGTTGTGAGTTGGTTGTGAATTGGTTGTGAATTGGTTGTGAGTTGGTTGTGGAGTTGGTAGTGAGTTGGTTGAGAAGAAGTCGCCCATGGGGAGGTGGTTTTCACGCTGGACCTGAGTTGGTTGAGAGTTGGTTGTAAGCTGGTTGTGTGTTGGTTGTGAGTTGGTTGAGAGTTGGTTGTGAGTTGGTTGTGAGTTGGTTGTGAATTGGTTGTGAATTGGTTGTGAGTTGGTTGTGGAGTTGGTAGTGAGTTGGTTGAGAAGTAGTCGCCCATGGGGAGGTGGTTTTCACGCTGGACCTGAGTTGGTTGAGAGTTGGTTGTTAGTTGGTTGTGAGTTGGTTGTGATTTGGTTGTGAAGAACTTGCCCATGGGGAGGTGGTTCTCTTGCTGAAACAAATTGGTTGTGAGTTGGTTGAAAGTTGGTTGAGAGTTGGCTGTGAGTTGGTTGTAAGTTGGTTGTGAAGAAGTCGCCCATGGGGAGGTGGTTCTCCACTGAACCTGAGTTGGTTGTGAGTTGGTTGTGAGTTGCTTGTGAGTTGCTTGTGAGTAGGTTGTGAGTTGACTGATAGTTGGTTGTGATTTGGTTGTGAAGAACTTGCCCATGGGGAGGTGGTTCTCACGCTGAAACTAATTGGTTGTGAGTTGGTTGTAAGTTGGTTGTGAGTTGGTTGTGAGTTGGTTGTGAAGAAGTCGCACGTGGGGAGATGGTTCTCACACTGAGTCTGAGTTGGTTGTGAGTTGGTTGTGAGTTGGTTGTGAAGAGGTTGCCCATGGGGAGGTGCTGTTGGTGTTGGTTGTGAGGTGGTTGTGTATTTGCTTGTGTTCGTCCATTTATTGGGGCTGTGCGTGTGTACGCATGTAGTTGATTGTTTTCCCATGTGTGCAATGTGCATCGTGTGTGTGTGTGTGTGTTTGTGTGCACCCACCTGTGAGAAAGTGAAAGCCATGTCATGCATCATCTTCTTCTGGAACTTCTCCTTCCCAAACATGGACGGCATTTGTTTGCGCATGTATGCATGCATGTGTGTATGTGCCTGTGTGTATGTGTGTGCATGTATGTGTGTGTGCATGTGTGTATGTGTGTGTATGCATGTGCATGTGTGTAAGTGTGTGTGAGTGCGTGCATGTGCGTTGGTGCGTGCATGTATTTGAGCGTGTGTGCATGTATGTGTGTGCATGTGTGCATGTATGTGAGCGTGTGTGCATGTTGTGTGTGCATGTGTATGTGTGTGCATGTATGTGGGGGTGTGATGTTTGTGTGTGCATGTATGTGTGTGCATGTGTGCATGTGTGTGTGTATGTGTGCGTGCACCCACCTGTGAGAAAGTGGCAGCCATGTCACCCATCATCTTCTTCTGGCACTTCTCCTTCCCAAACACGGACGGCATCTGTTCGCGCATGCATGTATGTGTGTATGTGTGTGTGTGTATGTATGTATGTGAGTGTGTGTGTGAGTGTGTGTGTATGTGTTATGTGTTATGTGTATGTGTTATGTGTGGGTATGTGTGTATGTATGCAAGTGTGTTAGTGTGTGTGCACGTGTGTTACTGTGTGTGCGTATGCATGTGTGCATATGTGTGTGTGCACCCACCTGTGAGAAAGTGGCAGCCATGTCACCCATCATCTTCTTCTGGCACTTCTCCTTCCCAAACACGGACGGCATCTGTTCGCGCATGCATGTATGTGTGTATGTGTGTGTGTGTGTGTGTATGTATGTGAGTGTGTGTGTGAGTGTGTGTGTATGTGTTATGTGTATGTGTATGTGTTATGTGTGTGTATGTGTGTATGTATGCAAGTGTGTTAGTGTGTGTGCACGTGTGTTACTGTGTGTGCGTATGCATGTGTGCATGTGTGCATGTGTGCATATGTGTGTGTGCACCCACCTGTGAGAAAGTGGCAGCCATGTCACCCATCATCTTCTTCTGGCACTTCTCCTTTCCAAACATGGACGGCATCTGTTTGCGCATGTGGCCCACTAGCATCATGTGGATCTTGCAAGCTCGTACACGCTTCACAAACTCGTTGATCTTCCGGTCAGCACTGCGCAATGGTGGTGGTGATGGTGGTGGTGTGTGTGTGCGTGTGTGTGTGTGTGTTTTTGGGTGGGTGGGTGGGTGGGTGGGGTGGGAGGAGTGTGGGGGGGAGCAGTTGTGAAGATACATGGGTACAAGAATCTGTCCCAGAAAAGACCACTAGCATCATGTGGATCTTGCAAGCTCGCACACGCTTCACAAACTCGTTGATCTTCCGGTCAGCACTGCGCAATGGCGTGATGGGTGTGGGTGTGGGTGTGGTGGGTTTGGGTTTGGGCTTGGTTGGTTTGACTGTTGTGGGTATGGGTGGTTTCGCTGTTTGGGCTTGGTTGGTTTCGCTGTGGTGGGCTTGGTTGGTTTCGCTGTGGTATTGGTTGGTTTCGCTGTTTGGGCTGGTTGATTTCGTTGTTGTGGGCTTGGTTGTTTCGCTGTGTGATTTTGTTGGTTTCGCAGTTGTGGGCTGGTTGGTTTCGCTGTTGTGGGCTTGGTTGGTTTTTCGCCTGTGGTGATATTGGTTGGTTTCGCTGTTGTGGGCTTGGTGGTTTCTCTGTTGTGGGCTTGGTTGATTTCTCTGTTGTGGCTTGGTTGCTTTTCTCTGTTGTGGGTGTTCAGGTTTCTCTGTGTTTGTTGTTTGGTTTCTCTGTTGTGGGCTTGGTTGGTTTCTCCTTTGGTTGCTTGTGCGGTTGGTTTCTCTGTTGTGGGCTTGGTTGGTTTCTCTGTTGTGGGCTTGGTTGGTTTCTCTGTTGTGGGCTTGGTTGGTTTCTCTGTTGTGGGCTTGGTTGGTTTCGCTGTTGTGGGTTGGGTTGGTTCGCTTATGTTTCGGTCCTTGGGGCTGTTGTGCTCTTGTTTTGTTTCGCTGTTGTGGGGCTTAGGTTGGTTCGCTGTTGTGGGCTTGGATTTGGTTTTGTTTCGCTGATTGTGGGCTTGGTTGGTTTCGCTGTTGTGGGCTTGGTTGGTTTCGCTGTTGGGGCTTGTTGTTTGGGCTTTCGTTGGCTGTGGTGGAGCTTGGTTTGTTTCGCTGTGGTGGCTTGATTGGTTTCTCTGTTGTGGCTTGGTTTGTTTCGCTGTTGTGGGCTTGGTTTGTTTCCGCTGTTGTGGCTTGCGTTGGTTTCGCTGTTGTGGCTTGGTTGGTTTCGCTGTTGTGGGCTTGGTTAGTTTCGCTGTGGTGGGCAGGGTGAGGGTGTGGTGGTCTCTATCTATCTTGGGTATCTCCCCCCCCCCCTACACCCCACAACACACACACCACCACCACCACACACACACACACACCACCACCACGGCAACACACAAACCTGCATGCCGGAATGTTGTAAAGTGTGTACTACGCCTCAAAAAAGGAGATGCCATAGAGTGTCCCTTACCCCCACCCACCCACACCCACCCACCCACCACACGCAAACACAACAACCGCCTCTACCCCTCTCCCACACCACCACCCACCCACCCACCACACATTCAACTCCCACACCACACACAACACACCTGCTTGCCAGAATGTCATGAGTGAGGACAGCAGCAGGTCGTTATGTTCCGCCTCGAAGAAAGTCTGCTTGCATAGGGGGTTCACACCCTCCCAACCCACGCATACCCCACCCACCCCATCCCCTCCAAACACCACCCTCCAACCACCACACACCTGCTTGCTGGAATGTCGTAGAGTGAGGACAGCAGGTCGTTCTGTTCGCCTCCAAGAAAGTCTTACCATAGGGGTTCATGTCCCCCCCCCCCCCCCCCCCCCGCCCATACACACAACAACTCCCCCCAACACAGCCACCTGCGTGCTGGAATGTCGTAGAGTGAGGACACCCAGGTCGTTATGTTTCCGCCTCGAAGAGAGTCTTACCATAGGAGGTTCACGTCCTCCCCCCTTACACATACCCCCCCACACACAGACCCCACCCACCCCTCCCCTCCACCCCACCCTTCCCACACACATCCACACACCTGCGTGCCAGAATGTCGTAGAGAGAGGACAGCAGGTTGTTCTGTTCCGCCTCGAAGAGAGTCTTACCATAGGAGGTTCACGTCTCGCCCCCCACACATACCCCCCACACACAGACCCACCCACCCATCCCCTCCACCCACCCCTTCCACACCCACCCACACCTGCGTGCCGGAACGTCGTAGAGTGAGGACAGCAGGTCGTTCTGTTCCGCCTCCAAGAAAGTCTTGCCATAGGATGTTCACGTCCCTCCCCACACACAGACCCCCACCCCCCATCCCTCCACCCCACCCTTCCACACACACATCCACACACCTGCGTGCCGGACCGTCGTAGAGAGAGGACAGCAGGTCGTTCTGTTCCCCCTCGAAGAGAGTCTTGCCATAGGAGGTTCACGCCCTCCCCCCCACACAGACCCCCACCCACATCCCTCCACCCCACCCTTCCACCCACCCACCACCCACACACTGCGTGCCGGAATGTCGTAGAGTGAGGACAGCAGGTCGTTCTGTTCGCTCGAAAGAAGGTCTTGCCATAGGAGGTTCACGCCTCCCAACCCACGCATACCCCACCACCCCATCCCTCCACCCACCCTCCACCCCACACCCTGCGCGCCGGAATGTCGTAGAGTGAGGACAGCAGATCGTTTCTGTTTCCCCTCGAAGAAAGTCTTGCCATGTGGGGGTTGATCCCCCCCATCCCCCCCCATACACACAAACTATCCCCCCCCTCCCATCCCTCTACCCCCCCCCCCCCCCCACCCCCCCACACACAACACACCTGCGTGCCGGAACGTCGTAGAGTGAGGACAGCAGGTCGTTCTGTTCCGCCTCGAAGAAGGTCTTGCCATGTGGGTTGATGTCCTCCCTGATGGGGGCCTCGCTGTTGAAGGAACCGATGTACACACGGCACACCTCGGGGTTTTTGAAAACCTGCAGCATGGATTCAAACGTCAATATTGTCAGCTCTTTCAATTTTTGAATATTCAGTTAGAAATTCAAATTGGACTAGGAATTCAATGTGGGTTGATATCCTCCCTGATGGGGGCCTCGCTGTTGAAGGAACGGATATACCCACACGGCACACTCGGGGTTTTTGAAAATCCTGCAGCATGGATTCAAATTTCAAAATTGTCAGCTCTTTCAATTTTCGAATATTCAGTTAGAAATTCAAATTGGACTAGGAATTCCATGTGGGTTGATGTCCTCCTGCCAAACCTGCAGCATGGATTCAAAATTCAAAATTGTCAGTTTTCCAATTTTCAAATTTTAGACTCTGAATTTTTCACTTTGAAGCTAAAATCTGATTTTTTATGCAGGATTTGATTGTCTACCCTGATGGGGGCCTCGCTGTTGAACAAACCGATGTACACACTGCACACCTTTCGGAAACCTGCAGCATGGATTGGATTTTACAGTGTGTGTTCGAAATTTTCAGAGTGGGATACAGATATTCAGTGTGATATTCCAACCTTACTAGGAATTCAACATGGGTTCATGTCCTCCCAGATAGGGGCTCACTGTTGAAGGAACCGATGTACACACGGCACACCTCGGGGTTTTGAAAACCTGCAGCATGGATTCAAACGTCAAAATTGTCAGCTCTTTCAATTTTTGAATATTCAGTTAGAAATTCAAATTGGACTAGGAATTCCATGTGGGTTGATGTCCTCCCTGATAGGGGCCCTCACTGTTGAAGGAACCGATGTACAGCCACGGCAACACACCTCGGGGTTTCGGAAAACCTGGAGCATGGATTCAAAATTCAAAATTGTCAGTTTTTCAATTTTTGAATTTTGACTCTGAATTTTTCACTTTGAAGCTAAAATCTGTTTTTTTTATGCAGGATTTGGTTGTCTACCCTGATGGGGGCCTCGCTGTTGAACGAAGCGTTGTACACACGGCACACCTCGGGGTTTTGGAAGACCTGCAGCATGGATTCAAAATAAAAAAATCAGTTCTTCAAATTTCAAATTTATATTTTTCAATTTCACTTCGAACTTAAATCTCAAATGTCAAAAGCAGGGTTTGAATGCCTACCTCATGGAAGCTTTGCTGTTTGAAGGAACTGATGTAGACACAGCAAACTCGGGGTTTCGGAAAAAACTGCAGCATGGATTCAAAATTCAAATTTGACAGTTCTTTAATTTCACATTTTGTCGTCATGGCCCCACTGAGTGCGCCATACACACGCATCAGCTGCTGCTGATTCCAGCTGATCCACATTATTTTATCCACACCACCACATTATCCCCCCCCCCCCCCACCCCCCCCACCCACACACTACACACCTACCTGCCCCCTCCCGCCCGCCCACCACGCCGCCCAAACACACACCACCACCCCCATCCCCCCCTCTCCTTACCTTGCCCAAGCTCCACATGAGTGCGCTACACACGCAACAGCTGCTGCTGATCCAGCTAACCCACCTAATTCAATCCACACCACTCCACATTGACCCGTCTCCTACCCCCCCCACCCCACCCCCAACCCCCACCCACCCGCACACACACACACACACACCACCCCCCCACCCACACCCACCCACACTTGCCTCTGCATCCTTACCTTGCCCAAGCTCCACATGAGTGCGCATAACACACACATCAGATGCTGCTGGTCCAGCTGGTCAGCCTTATTCAAGATGATTCACACTTTTACCCATCTCTTCCAACCTGTCCCCCCCACCCCACCCCCCACCCCCGCCCCAACACCCCCTTACTTGCCCAAGCTCCACATGAGAGCGCCACGCTGGTCAGCTGGTCAGCCTTGTTCATGATGATGCGCACTTTGTCGTCATCTCTTCCACCATGTCCTCCGTACATCCCTTCCCCACACACACACATCCCCCCCTCTCCTTACCTTGCCTAAACTTCACATGAGTGCGCCATACACACGCATCAGCTGCTGCTGGTCCAGCTGGTCAGCCTTGTTCATGATGATGCGCACTTTGTCGTCATCTCTTTCCACCATGTCTCTGTACCCCCCCCCCCCCCCACACACACACACATCCCCCCCCTCTCCTTACCTTGCCTAAAACTCCACATGAGTGCGCCATACACCACCGGCATCAGCTGCTGCTGGTCCAGCTGGTCAGCCTTGTTCATGATGATGCGCACTTTGTCGTCATCTCTTCCACCATGTCCTACTCCGTAGCCCCCCCCCCCCCCCCCCCCCCCCACACACACAACATCCCCTCTCCTTACCTTGCCTAAACTCCACATGAGTGCGCCATACACACGCATCAGCTGCTGCTGGTCCAGCTGGTCAGCCTTGTTCATGATGATGCCGCACTTTTGTCGTCATCTCTTCCACCATGTCCTCCGTACACCCCCCCCCCACACACACATCCCCCCCTCTCCTTACCTTGCCTAAACTCCACATGAGTGCGCCATACGGCACACGCATCAGCTGCTGCTAGTCCAGCTGGTTCAGCCTTGTTCAGGATGAGCGTACTTTGTTGTCATCTCTTCAACCATATCCTCCCTACCTCCGCCCCCCCCCCCACGCCCCCACACCCTCCACACACTTTATACCTGCCCCCCCCCCACCACCCATTCCACCCACCACCCCCTCTCCTTACCTTGCCTAAACTTCACATGAGTGCGCCATACGACACGATCAGCTGCTGCTAAGTCCAGCTGGTCAGCCTTGTTCAGGATGAAGCGTACTTTGTTGTCATCTCTTCCACCATATCCTCCCTACCTCCGCCCCCCCCCACCCGCCCCCCACACCCGCCACACACTTTATACCTCCCCCCCCCCACCCATGCCACACCACCCACACCCTCTCCTTAACTTGCCTAAACTTCACATGAGTGCGCATACACACGCATCAGCTGCTGCTAGTCCAGCTGGTCAGGCCTTGTTCAGGATGAAGCGTACTTTGTTGTCATCTCTTCCACCATAATCCTCCCTACCTCCGCCCCCCCCCCCACCGCGGCCCCACACCCGCCGCCATATACACTTTATACCCCCCCCCACCCATCCACCCACCCACAACCCCTCTCCTTACCTTGCCTAAACTTTCACATGAGTGCGCCATACACACGCATCAGCTGCTGCTAGTCCAGCTGGTCAGCCTTGTTCAGAGATGAAGCGTACTTTGCTGTCATCTCTTCCACCATATCCTCCTACCTCCGCCCCCCCCCCCCCCACCCGCCCCCACACCCGCCACACACTTTATACCCCCCCCACCCCACATCCACCACCCACACCCCCTCTCAACTACCTTGCCTAACTTCACATGAGTGCGCCATACACACGCATCAGCTGCTGCTGGTCCAGCTGGACAGCCTTGTTCATGATGATGCGCACTTTGTCGTCATCTCTTCACGATGTCTCCGTACACCCCCCCCACACACACACACACATCCCCCCTCTCTTACCTTGCCTAAACTCCACATGAGTGCGCCATACACACGCATCAGCTGCTGCTGGTCCAGCTGGTCGGCCTTGTTCAGGATGATGCGTACTTTGTCGTCATGGCCTCGCAGCGCTCCAATAACCGCCTTGAACTCGTCACTGATGTCCAACTTGTGTGGATCGAACAGCAGGAAGATGAGATCGCATCGGGAAGCAAACCACTCAGCAATCTGTGGGTAGGTGGTGGGATGGTGGTGGTAGGGTGGTGAGGCTGGTTGTTATGGTGGTTGTTGTTGGTGGTGGTAGTTGCGGTGGTTGGTTGGATGGTGGTGGTGGTGACTGATGTCCAACTTGTGTGGGTCGAAGAGAAGATAGGATTGGAGGTCGCATCGGGAAGCCAACCACTCAGCATCTGTTGGCAGGTGGTTGGATAGTGGTGGTAGGTTTGGTTGGTGGTGGTAGTGGTGGTGGTGGAGGTTGTAGTGGTGGTGGTAGGTGGTAGTGGTGGTGGTAGTGGTGGTGGTAGTTGTAGTAGTGGTGGTGGCAGTAGTGTGGCGGTAGTAGTGTTGGTGGAGGTTTAAGTGGTGGTCGGGCGTGGGTAGTTGTAGTAGTGGTGGTGGCAGTAGTGGTGGTGGAGGTAGTAGTGTGGTGGTTAGGTTGTAGTAGTGGTGGTGGTAGTGGTGGTGTGGAGGTAGTTTAGTGTGGTAGTGGTGGTGGGTAGTGGGTGGTGGTGGAGGTGTGTAGTTGGTGTGGGTAGTTGTAGTAGTGGTGGTGGTCAGTGGTGGTGGTGGTGGCAGGTTGTAGTGGTGGGGTAGTGGTGGTGGTATTGTAGGAGTGGTCGGTGGAAGTGTGGTGGTGGTAGTGGTGGTGGTGGAGGTTGTAGTGGTGGTGGTAGTTGTAGTAGTGGTGGTGGCAGTAGTGGTGTGGTAGTGGTGGTGGTGGAGGTTGTAGTGGTGGTAGTGGTGGTGGTATTGGTGACTGATGTCCTGCTTGTGTGGGGTTGAAGAGCAGGAAAGATGAGGTCGCATCGGAAGCAAACCACTCAGCAATCTGTGGGCAGGCGGTAGGGTGGTAGTGATTGGTTGGTTTATTGTTCGTGGTGGTGGTTTGTGGAGGTTGAGTGGGGTGTGGTGATGGTTGGGTGTGTGGTGATGGTTGGGGTGTGGTGATGGTGGTAGTAGAGGTGGTGACTGATGTCCAACTTGTGTGGGTTTAAGGGCGAGAAGATGAGGTCGCATCGGAAAGCAAACCATTCAGCAATCTGTCGGCAGGTGGTAGGGTTGTGGCTGGTTGGTGGTGGTGGTGGTGGTGGTGGTGGTGGTGGTTGTAGTGGTAGGGTGGTGGTTGTAGTGGTGGCAGTGGTTGTGGTGCGTTGTAGTGGTGGTGGTGGGATGGTTGGTGGGATGTGGTGGTGGTGGTGATGGTTGTAGTGGTGACTGTTGCCCAATTGTATGTGTCGAAGAGCAGGAAGATGTGATCGCACCGGGAAGCAAACCACTCAGCAATCTGTCGGCAGGTGGTGGTAGGTTTGGTTGTGGTAGGGGTTGGTGAGGCTGGTTGTACTGGGCAGGTGGTATAGTTGTTGTTGGTTGATTGTTGTGGTTGTGGGAAGTTGGTGAGGCTGGTTGCGGTGGGACGGTTGGTGGGTGTGGACTGATGTCCTATCGTGTGTGGTGTTGTGGTGGTGGTGGTTGGTCAATGGTAGTGGGGGTGGGGGTGTCTGTGTTTGGTCATTGTTTCTGGTTGTTGTTGTTGTTGTTGGTGGTGGTGGTGGTGTGCCTGTGTTTTGTGTTTGGTATGTAGTTTGTTATTGTTGTTGTTTGTTGGGTGGTGGCGCGGCGGTGGTGGTGGTGTCTGTGTTTGGTAGATGTTGGTGGTATCTGTGTCTGTGTCTGTGTTTGTGTCTGTGGTTGTGTTTGGAAGTGTGCACACCATCTCACCTCCACGAAGTTATAATGGCGCTCCAGGCGCTGCTTTTCTCCAGACAGCACACCAGGGGTGTCCACAATCGATTGGTTTCTCGTGTGTTGTTGTTGTTGTGTTGTTGTTGTGTTGTTGTTGTTGTTGTTGTTGTTGTTGTTTTCGGTGGTGCCTGTGTTTCGATAGTAGTTTGTTGTTGGGTGGTGGGTGTCGTCTGTGTTTGTGTTTGGTAGTAGTTGTTATTGTGATGTTGTTGTTGTTGTTGTGGTGGTGTCGTCGTGTGTGTTTGTGTTTTGGTAGTAGTTGTTATTGTTTGTTTGTTTGTTGGTGGTGGCGGTGGTGGTGGTGTGGTGTCTTGGTGTTTGTGTTTGGTAGTAGTTGTTATTGTGTTGTTGTTGGTTGGTCGGTGGTGGTGCGTGTGGTGGTAGATGTTGGGTGTGTGTCTGGGGTAGATGTTGGTGGGGTGTTGTCTGTTGTTGTGTTTGTGTTCCTGTGGTTGTGTTTGGTAGTGGTGCACACCATCTCACCTGCCACGAAGTTATAATGGCGCTCAAGGCGCTGCTTCTCTCCAGACAGCACACCAGGGGTGTCCACAATTGTTATTATATCCTTCCAACAATTAGCGGAGCACTGGCTGCCTCAAACCCTGGGTTTGGGTTGGGAGTAGGTGTGTGTGTGTGTGTGGGGGGGGGGGGGGGGGGGGGGGTCAGAAATAGGTTTCAAGTGCCTGAAAGGCTTTGGCCAATCGTGATATCTCCAACAATTTAGCGGAGCACTGGCTGCCCTCAAAACCTGCGTTGGGTTGGGGGTAGGAGGGTGTGGGTGTGGTGGGGGTGGGGTGGGGTGGGGGAAGGTTATGTGTGTGGTGTGTTATGTGTGTATGTGTGTGTGTGTTTGTGTGAGCACTCAAACCTGCATTGGGTTGGGGGGTAGGAGGGTGGTGTGTGTGTGGGGGGGGGGGGGGGGGGGGGGGGGGGGGGGGGGCAGGAATATAGGTTTCAAGTGCCAAGGCTTTTGGCCAATCGTTATATTCCTCCAACAATTTAGGCGAGCACTGGCCTTGCCCTCAGAACCTGCGTTGGGTTGGGGGTAGGAGGGTGTGTGGGTGTGTGGGTGGGGTGGGGTGGGGGAGGTTTTGTGTGTGTGTGTATGTGTGTGAGCACTCAAACCTGCGTTGGCGTTGCGGGGTAGGAGAGGGTGTGTGGGGGTAAGGTGGGTATGGTGGGGGGTGGAGGGTTGGGTTGGGGTTGGGTTGGGTTGGTTGGGTTGGGTTGAGGTTTGGGTTGGGTTGGGGTTGGGTTGGGTTGGGTTGGGTTGGGTTGGGTTGGGTTGGGTTGGGTTGGGTTGGGTTGGGTTGGGGTGAGGTGGGGTGGGGTGGGGGGTAGGTTTTTGTGTGTGTATGTGTGTACTGTGTGTATGTGTGTGTGTGTTTGTGTGAGCACTCAAACTTGCGTAGGGTTGGGGTAGGAGGTGTGTGTGGTGTGTGTGTGTGTGTGGTGGGGAGGGGGTGGTGGTGGTGTGGTGTGGTGTGTGGGGGGGGGGGGGGGGGGGGGGGGGGGGGGCGGGGGGCACTGGCTGCCCTCAAACCTGCGTTGGGTTGGGGGTAGGAGGGGTGTGGGGTGGGTGGTGGGTGGGGGTGGGGTGGGGGGGGGTCAGGAATAGGTTTCAAGTGCCGAAGCTTTGGCAATCGTTATATCATCTTCCAATTTAAGCGGGAGCACTAAGCAGCCATCAAACCTGGGTTGGGTTGGGGGTAGGAGTGGGGTTGGGGGGGTTGGGGGGGGGTTGGGGGTTGGGTTGGGGGTAGGAGTGGGGTTGGGGGGTTGGGGGGGGTGGTTGGTTTGGTTGGTTGGGTTGGGTTTTGTTGGTAAGAGTACGGGTTAGTTGGGGTTGGTAAGGTTTGCTGATGTAAAGTTGTGTGTGTGGGTGAGGGTGAGGGTGTGTGGGTGGGTGTGGGTGGTGGGCAGTTTTGGAACTTTTAAAAAGGTTGTTAATGCTGTACCGGTGTGTACTGGTGTATTCCATGTACTGTACGAGCCGTCCCTTCGTCACCATCCTTCACCTACTCAGGAAACCTGTTCCGAAACCAGATAACCCCTGGTAGGGCAGATCAGGCTGTACTGCCAAAGTATTGCCTGGAATGCGACGCTCCTCTAGGCCGTAGTACACGACAGTAAAGCGATCCGTAGTTGGCTCGGGCCCGATGTTGCAATATTTTCCCTGGTACTCCTGCCTAGCAGGTACTTGATGAGCCGTGGTCTTGCCTGGATAGGTGGTGGTGGTGGGTGGTGGTGGTGGTGGTGGGTTATTAATGGGAGTGGGGGGGGGGGGTAGTGGGGGGGGTATATGTTTGTGTAGGTTTCTTGATGATTGTGGTATTGATTCTATTAACGGGGTGAGGACAGGGAGGTGGGGTGGGTGGGTGGGTGGGGGTGGGGTGGGTAGTGAAGTGTGCCCACTCCCCGCCCACCCTAATCCATTCCATGCCACACTCCACCCCCACACATCCACTGACCCTGCCTAACCGCGCCCCACGCTACAAAAAAACTAAAATCCAAACGCCGCTCAGCCAACCTGACTAACCTAGCCCCGCCCCCCAACACCGCAAAACCCAACCCCCCAACCGACCTGACCCACCCCTAGCCAACCACCCACCCAACCTGACCTACCTAGCCCGCCGCAACCCAAACACCCAAACCCACGCCACCCGACCCGACCCCTAGCCAACAACGCACCCAACCTGACCCAACCCTAGCCGTCCCACACAACACTCCCAAACCCAACCACGCAACACCAAACCCACCCAAACCCAACCACCAACTACCCCAGATTCCTGACCCACCGCTAGCAGCCACCCACCCAACGCTGACCACCCTTAGCCGTCCTACCCAACACCCAAACCCAACCCACCCAACCCACCTTAGCCACCCACGCCACACAACTGACCCACCCTAGGCCGTCCCTACCCAACACCCAAACCCAACCCACCCAACCGCGACCGCGACCCACCATAGCAACCCACCCAACCTGACCACCCTAGCGTTGTCCACCCAACACCCAACCCAACCCACCCAACCCCAACCCAACCCACCTTAGCCACCCACCCACCAACCTGACCCACCCTGAGCCTTGCCCAACTGTTAGCGTGAACTACTAGGGACACGAGTGTGCCTGATTGGCATCTGATTCAGATGCCAATCAGGCACTCGTGTCCTTAGTAGTTCACGCTGACACCCAAGACCCACAGCCCAAACCGACCTCACCCCCCAACCTGACCACCCGAGCAACCACCACCCACAGCCATCCCCCCAAACAACCCACATGTATTGAATCACCAGACTCCCTCCAACCTCATCCACCAACTACCACCGCACCCACGACCCACCCGACCGACCCCCCCCCCCCCCCAAACCACGCGTTATGCATCCTTGCAAGATGTCAATAACGCACTCCGTGTCTGTGTAGAGTACTGTCCTAATAAATAAATAAATATATATTATATATAATATATTACTGTCGACAGATTAGAAGGCCTTGGCATCAAAGTCGCTAT
The DNA here is from genome assembly GCA_022414725.1 of Microglena sp. YARC. NCBI lineage: Eukaryota > Viridiplantae > Chlorophyta > Chlorophyceae > Chlamydomonadales > Chlamydomonadaceae > Microglena > Microglena sp. YARC. The sequence continues at coordinate 3,180 of JAJSRW010000311.1, read as the reverse complement.
ATAGTCAATGCCACAGAAGCCAACACCTTCTTGTACCACACACCCCCTCCCCCACCTAATACTCCACCACTCTGTCCTACCCAAGCCAACACCCCCTCCCCCACCACCCCACCAACCCTGTCCTAACCCAAGCCATACCACCCCTCCCCACCACCCACCGAACCTATCCTACCAAGCCTACACACCCCCCCCCACACCCCACCACCTGTCCTACCCAAGCACCCCCCCTTCCCTCACCACACCACCAACTATCCTACCCAGCACACACCCTTCCCCACACCCACCAACCTATCCTACCAGCCAGCACACCCCTTCCCACCACCCACCAACCTATTCCTACCCAAGCACACACCCCCCCCCACCATCCCACCGAACCTATCCTAACCAAGCCAACTACCACCCCCTTCCCCCACCACCCAACCAACCTATCCTACCCAGCCACACACCCCCTTTCCCCACCACACCACCCAACCTATCCTACCAAGCCACACACCCCCTTCCCCACCAACCCACCAACCTATCCTCCAAGGCCACACACCCCTCCTCACCACAACCCCACCAACGCTATCCTACCCAAGCCACACCCCTCGCCCCACCGACCCACCAACCTGTCCTAACCCAAGCCACACACCCTCCCCTTGCCTCCGTCCACCACCCCACCCAACCTATCCTACCATAGCCAACAGCAACCCTCCCCCACCACCCACCAACCTGTCCTATCCCAAGCCACAACACCCTCCCCACCACCGCCACCAACCCTGTCCTACCCAAGCCACACACAACGCTCCAAAATCACAAACACCTGTTGAGTACTGTCCCATCAACAGATCGGAGGGCCTTGGCATCAAAGTCGCAATTTAGTCATGACACAGCAAGCCCCCCTTCCTAGCCCCCCCCTTACCCACCCACCGCCCCTAAAGGCTGCACCTGTTGAGTACTGGTCCCATCAACAGAATGGAGGGCTTTGGGCATCAAGTCGCTATTAGTCATGTAGGGAGAGAAGAAATTGCTGAACTTGAACGCCTGCCTCCAAATTGGCTTCATACTTCACACAGAGTTGGTAATTGGTGTGTGGTGTGTGTGCTGTGTGTTTTGTTGTGTGGAGGGGGGGGGGGGGGGGGGGGGGGGGCATATGAAAGAATTGTGAAGGCCTCCTCCAACATTGGCTTCCCTACACCACAGGGTTGGTAATTGTTGCGTGTGGTGTAAGTGTGTGAGCGGAAGGGGGAGGGGGGGGGGGGCATATGAGATATTGCTGAAGGCCTCCTCAATTGGCTTCACCTACACACACAGGGTTGGTAATTGTGTGTGTGTGTGTGTGTGTGTGTGTGGTGGGGGGGGGGGGGGAGGGGTGGGGGGGGGCATATGAACGATATTGCTGAAGGCCTGCCTCAATTGGCATCAACTACAGTCACACAGGTTGGTAATTGTGTGGTGTGTGTGTGTGTGGTGTGTTGTGTGGGGGGGGGGGGGGGGGGCATAATGAAGATATTGGCTGAAGGCCTTTTCCTCAATTTGGCATCACTACACAACAGGGTTTGGTATTTGTGTGTGTTGTGGTGGTGTGGTTGTGTGTGTGTGGGGGGGGCGGGGGGGGGGTTGGCCTATAAGATATTGTGAAGGCTCCTCAATTGGCATCACTTACACACACAGGGTTGGTAAATTGGTGTGTGTGTGTGTGTGTGGTGTGTGTGTGTGTGTGGGGGGGGGGGGGGGGGGGGGGGGGGGGCCAATATGAAGATATTGCTGAAGGCCTCCTCAATTTGGGCATCACCTACACACACAGGGTTGGTAATTGTGTGGTGTGTGTGTGTGTGTGGGGGGGGGGGGGGGAGGGGGGGGGCGGGGGGGGGGGGGTATATGAAAAGATGAGTGCCTGAAGGCCTCCTCAATTGGCTTCACTGCACAGGGAGTGGTAGGCTTTTTTCAGTTGTGATGAGCGGATTGAGTTTTTTTTTTTTTTTTTTGGGTTGGGAAGAGAGGTGAGGATTGAGGGGATGAGGGTTGACAGGGTGAGAAGGAGAGAAGAAATTGCTGAAACTTTGAACGCCGCCTCAATTGGCTATCACTGCACAGGGTTGGTAAGGGGATTTTGTTTTGTTCAAGTTATGGTTGAGGGATGAGTTTTTTCTTTCTTTTTTCGTTTATTGTTGTTTTATGTTGGGAAGAGAGGGTGGGGGTATGAGGGATGAGGGTTGACGGGGTGAGAAGGGAGAGAAGGAAATTGGCTGACTTGAAGGCCGCCTCAATTGGCATCACAGCTACAGGGTTTGGTAGGAATTTTGGTTTTTTTCAGTTATGGTAGAAGGGATGAGTTTTTTTTGTTTTTTTTCGTTCTATGTTGTTTTTGTCCGTTTTTGTTTGTTTTTTTCAGTTAAATGGTTGAGGGGATGAGGGATGAGGGCTTGACGGGGTAAGATGGGGAGAGAAGAAATTGCTGAACTCTGAACAGCCTTCCTCAATTGGCTTCATCTAGAGTGTTTATGAAGGATTTTGAGGTTTTAATTCTGGTTTGGTTTTTGGATTTTTGGATTTTGCCATTTTGGGGGGGGGGGTGGGGGGGGGGGGGGGGGGGGGTTGGAGGGGGGGGTGGGGGGGGGGGGGGGGAGTAAGGGAGAGAAGAAATTGGCTGAACTTGTAAGGCCACTCAATTGGCATCACACCGTACACAGAGAATGGTATGATTTGGGGGGAGTGGGGGTGGGGGTGGGGGGTTTGGGGTTTGGGGGGTGGGGTCAGGTGGGGTGGGGTCGGGGTGGGGTGGGGGGGTAGTTTTAGGGGCAAGGGATGAGATGTTTTTGCGGGGGGGGGAGGAAGAGACAGGGTGAGGGATGAGGGTTGAACGGGGTGAGAAGGGAGAGAAAGAAATTGCCTGAACTTGAAGGCCAGCCTCAATAGGCATCACCTGCACAGGGTTGGTAGGAATTTTGTTTTTTTCAGTTATGGTTGAGGGAATGAGTTTTTTTTCTTTGCTTTTTCGTTTTTGGTTGTTTTTTCAAGTTATGGTTGAGGGATGAGGGGGATGAGGGTTGACGGGGTAAGATGGGAAGAGAAAGAAATTGCTGAATCTTGAACGCTCCTCAATTGGCTTCATCTAACATGAGGGTTATGAGGATTTTTTTGGGGGTTTTTAATTTTGGTTTGGTTTGGATTGTGATTGACCATTTTGGGGGGGGGGGA
>JAJSRW010001010.1:0-35395 GCA_022414725.1 Microglena sp. YARC | reverse complement strand
AATAAAACTACGCGCAGAGGAGCACTGGCAAAATAAAAAAAAAACGCTTCAACCTGGTAAAAATTAAATTAATACGTCTTCCAAGCACTGGTAACATGCATAAATAAATTCCAAGGACGGTAAATATAAATAAATACGCTTCAAGCGTTGTAAATTAATAAAAACGCTTCAAGCACCTGTAAAAAAAAAAAAAAAGCTTCCAAGCACTGGTAAAATAAAACAAAACGCTTCCCAGCCACTGGTAAAAAGATCAATAAATACGCTTCCAAAGCACTGGTAAAAATAAATCTAAATATCGGCTTCCAAGCCACTGGTAAAATAAATAAATATCGCTTCAAGCACTGCAAAATAAAAACAAAACGCCCTTCCAGCTATGGTAAATAAATAATACGCTCAAGCCACTGTAAATAAATAAATACGCTTTCAAGCACTGGTAAAGGACAAATCAAAACGCTTCCAACGCTGGTAAAATAAATAAAGTACGCTCATCACTGTAAAAAATAAATACGCTCCAAGCCGTTGTAAAATAAAATAAATACGCGCTTCCAAGCACTGATAATACAAATAGAATACGCTTCCAAGCACTGGTAAATAAATAAATTACGCTCCAAGCACTGGTAAAGAATAACATAAATACGCTTCCAAGCACTGGTAAAATAAATAATACGCTTCCAAGCACTGGTAGAGGATAAATATAAATACGCTCCAAGAACTGCGTAAAATAAGTAAATACGCTTCGCAAGCACTGGTCAAATAAATAAATACGCTTCCAAGCACTGGTAATATAAAATAAATACGCTTCAAGCACTGGTAAAAGTATTAAATAAGCTTCAAGCACTGGTAAAATAAATAAAATACGCTTCCAAGCACTGTAAATAAATAATAACGCTTCCAGCACTGGTAAATAAATACAATACGCTCCAAGCACGGTAAAATAAAACAAAATGGGCGGCGCTTCCAAGCACTGGTGAAAAATAAATAAATACGCCTTCCAACGTATGTAAAAATATAAAAAATACGCGTCAAGCACTGAGAGTATACATAAATACCTTCCAAGCACTGGTAAAATAAATAAATACGGCTTCCAAGCACTGGCAAAAATAAAACAAAACGCTTCCAAGCACTGGTAAAATATAAAATACGCTTCCACAGCACTAGTAAAATAATAAATACGCATTCCAAGCACTGGTAAAATAAATAAATATCGCTTCCAAGCACTGGTCAAAATAAATAAATACGCTTCCAAGCGTTTGTAAAAATAAATAAATAACGCGCTTCCAAGCACTGGTAATTATAGATAAATACCGAACTCAAGCACTGGTAAAAATAAATAAATACACTTCCAAGCCACGTGTAAACATAAATAAATACGCTCCAAGCACTGGTAAAAATAATAAATACGCTTCCCAAGCACTGTAAAATAAAAACAAAACGCTCCAAGCACTGGTAAAATAATAAATAGCTCCAAGCACTGGTAAAATATATATAGAATACGCTTGCGCAAGCACTGGTAAAGTATAAATAAATACTCGTTCCAAGCACTGGTAAATATAATAAATAGCTTCAAAGCACTCGGCAAAAATAAAAACAAAACGCTTCCAAGCTCTGGTAATAAATAATAACGCTTCCAAGCACTGGTAACCATGCATAATAAATTCCAAGGACTGGTAAAAATAAATAAATAGGCCTTCCAAGCGTTGGTAAATAAATAAAAACGGCTTCAAGCAACCTGTAAAAAAAAAAAACAAAGCTCCAACAACTGGTTAAAAATAAAAACAAAACGCTTCCAGCACTGGTAAAATAAATAAATACGCTTCCAAGCACTGGTAAAGGGATACAATAAATACGCCTTAAGCAACTGGTAAAACAAATAAGATACGCTTCCAAGCGCTGGAAAATAAAATAAATACGCTTCCAATGCACTGTAAAAATAAATAAATACCTCCCAAAGCGTTTGTAAAATAAATAAATCGCTTCCAAGCACTGTAATTATAAATAAATACGCCTTCCAAGCAACTGGTAAAATAAATAAATACGCTCAACACTGGTGAAATAAATAAATACGCTTCCAAAGCACTGGTAAATAAATAAATACCGCTTCCAAGCACTGGTAAAATAAATAAATACCTCCAAGCACTGGGTAATATAAACTAAATACGCTTCCAAGCGTGTAAAATAAATAAATACGCTTCCAGACACTGAATGGGCGTTCCTGCGCTTTCCGAGACGATTTTTTTATTTTACTGAATCTTTACGATAAAAAATGTATAGGATCCGTTTTCGCAAATTAATTGGTTTTGCTTTTTTGTGTATTTTACGAAAGATATTTTACAATTTATTTTGTAAGATCTTTCGCAAAATTGGATTGATTTTCTTTTTGGTGTATTTACAAAATATCTACCAATTTATTATGTAAGGATTGTTTTGTTGCATCCGGAGAAAAAGAGACTATTCCCTTCAATTTCAATTGTAAACATGATTTGCTCGTTTGGAGAGAGAGAAAGTTCCTTCCGAGAGTATCCAATACAGAAATCAAATTGTAGAGGAGCAGTCAAGAGGAAAGGGGAAAGCTGTTTACAAAGTCCTGAAACGCATTGCTCATAATTATTTAGTCTCACAACTCCAAACTCAACAGTTCGAAAAGTACAACTAGTACGTATACAAGGCTATCCACGTTGTAAGAAAGAGGCCAATGCTAATTGTGGGTAACAACAGCGCCTGTAGCAAATCGCTGCACTAGAATCTCCTCCTCCATGCCCCCATCCCCATCTTCCTCCTCCTCCATCTCCTCCTCCTTAGCAATTGTCTACATTCGTCTCCATCCATTGCACAGCCTCTTGCCTGTGTCCTTCTCAAGGATTGGCAGCTGACCCCTTGCATGACTCCTGCTGTGCATTGATTGCCATGCCCCAGCACCTTCTCTGCAGCTTGACCCTTTGCATGACCTGGCAGCTTGACCTTTGCATGACCCCTTGATGTGCATTGATTGACGGCCCCCTTGCCGGGCCCCCTTTGCTGCGCATGCATGAAGACTTTTGATAAGTCGGTAAGGCTTTGCTTCGATGCCTTGCGCTTTCACCTCTTTTCATGCCTGCGCTTTCACCTCTTTCATGCCTTGCGCAAATTGCCTTTCGCATCCTGCATGCTTTGCTGCGCATCCGCATTAGCACCGGTGGCCCTGCATGGTCCCGAGTTGCACCTAAATCTCGACCTTTTGCGCAATGCATTTTCACTGCTATGGAATTCACTTCAGCTCTGTTTCCATGATCTGCTGCTTTGCCTTTCGCTTTCTGCATCGCCTTGCTGCGCATCTGCATTAGCACCGGGTGGTTGTGAATAACCGAGTTGCTTCAATTCTCGCACCTCCTTTGCGCAATGCATTTCACTGTCAACTGTCCTGCTAGCACTTCTCGTGGTGGATGCACATTCTGGGCGCGATAGCCAGGAGCACTGGCGCTCGGGAGCACTGGATAGGTCTGCTACCTGCATGGCGTTACCCGCCTGCACCTGCCAGACCAGACAGGACACGCGCCGGGCCAGCACCTGCGCCGGAAAGTACTGCGAACAGCTCTGCACCCGCCCTGCACCTTCCTGAGGCCTGCCTACCTGCATGATGGTTTACCCGCTTGCACCTGCGTCAGAGTAATGGCGGACGCAGTACTGCATACCCATATGGCATGCATCCTTAGCTACCGTTCCAAGATTTCCATAGGCGTCTGGTTTGGTTATGATTGCATTGTATGGTAGACTGCAATTGTAGCCAGACTTAGCTGCCTTGTGCCTGTGTTGACCAAGTTACTGCTTGCCAACAGGTTGCCTTGTTTATTGGTTAATCTTTTGCCGGAGTGTGGTTGGGCTGTTTTATGTTGTGATTGGTACTTTTACATGACCACTGACATATGGATCATGTACACTGCAGTTCTCTATTTTACTGTGTTCTGCCACCCTCGGCCAACTAACCTATTTACTAGGTTTGTTTTAGTGGCCCAGTACTTGCAATAGGTAAAGCAAAGATATGTAGTTGAGGCCTGCTTGACTTGCTAGCATACTGATGAAATGTCACAGCCAGAAGAATTTAGCCCTTTTGCCTGTTCCGTCTAGGCATTCGGTGGATCAAGTTTTTTGACAGGTTTTAGGATTGGCAATTTTTTTTATGATCGGGAGGACTGTGTGTATTCCGAGTTTGGTTTTCTCAAAATCATTCGCGCGTTGGGTTTGACAATGCTCCCGATTATGATCGGGAGACTGTGGTATTCTGAGTTTGGTTTTTCTCAATCATTCGCTCGTTGGTTTGACAATGGTTCCGATATGATCAGAGGACTGTGGTATTCTGAGTTTGATTTTTGTCAATCATTCGTTCGTTGGGTTTGACAATGATCCCGATTATGATAGGGAGGACTATGGGTATGCGAGTACAAAAAAAAAAAAAAAAAAAAAAATGCCGGTACATGTTTTCTGAATCATTCGCTCGTTAGGTTTGTCAGTGCTTCCGATTATGATCGGAGGACTGTGTGTATTCCGAATTTAGTTTCTCAATCATTCGCTCGTTGGTTTGACAATGCTCCCGATTATGATCGGAGGACTATGGGTATGCGAGCACATGTTTTCTGAATATTCGCTCCATGGGTTTGTCAATGCTCCCGATTATGATCGGGAGGACTGGGTGTATTCGAATTTTGTTTTCTCAATCATTCGCTCGTTGGGTTTGACAAAGCTCCCGATTATGATCGGAGGACTCTGTGTATTCCGAATTTGGTTTTCTCAATCATTCTCTCGTTGGGTTTGTCAATGTTCCCGATTATGATCGGGAGGTCTGTGGGTATTCTGAGTTTGGTTTTTCTCATCATTCGCTCGTTAGGATTGACAATGCTCCCGATTATGATAGGGAGGACTATGGGTATGCCGAGTACAAAAAAAAAAAAAAAATGCCGAGTACATGTTTTCTGAATCATTCGCTCGTTTGGTTTGTCAGTGCTCCCGATTATGATCGGGAGGACTGTGTATATTCCGAATTTGATTTTTCTCAATTATTTGCTCGTTGGGTTGACAATGCCTCCGATTATGATCGGAAGGACTATGGTATGCGATACAAAAAAAAAAAAAAAAAATGCCGTTTACATGTTTTCTGAATCATTCGCTCGTTGGGTTTTGTCAGTGCTCCCGATTATGATCGGGAGGACTGTGTGTATTCCGAATTTTGTTTTCTCAATCATTGGCTCGTTGGGTCTGAAAATGCTCCCGATTATGATCGGGAGACTCTGTGTATTCCGAATTTGGGGTTTTCTCAATCATTTGCTCGTTGTGTTTCGACACCGATTATGATCGGGAGGTCTGTGGGTATTCTGAGTTTGGTTTTTCTCAATCATTCGCATCGTTTGGGTTTGACAATGCTCCGATTATGATCGTGGAGGACTATTGGTATCCGAGTACAAAAAAAAAAAAAAAAAAAAATGCCAAGTACATGTTTTCTGAATCATTCGCAAGTCGTTGGGTTTGTCAGTGCTTCCGATTATGATCGGGAGGACTGTGTGTATTCCGAATTAGGTTTTCTCAATCATTCGCTCGTTGGGTTTGACAATGCTCCCGATTATGATCGGGAGGACTATGGGTATGCCGAGCACATGTTTTCAGAAAACATGTACACGGCATTTTTTTTTTTTTTTTTTTTTTTGACTCGGCATACCCAAAGTCTTCCCGATCATAATCGGGAGCATTGTCAAACCCAACGAGCGAATGATTGAGAAAACCAAATTCGGAATACACACATTCCTCCCGATCATAATCGGGAGCAGTGACAAACCCAACGAGCGAATGATTAAGAAAACCAAATTTGGAATACACAGAGTTCCCGATCATAATTGGGAGCATTGTCAAACCCAACGAGCGAATGATTGAGAAAACCAATTCGGAATACACACAGTCCTCCCGATCATATCGGAGCACTGACAAACCTAACGAGCAAATGATTCAGAAACATGTACTCGCATTTTTTTTTTTTTTTTTTTTGTACTCGGCATACCCATAGTCCCCTCCCTATCATAATCGGGATCATTGTCAAACCCAACGAACGAATGATTGACAAAAATCAAACTCAGAATACCACAGTCCTCTTGATCATAATCGGGAGCATTGTCAAACCCAACGAGCGAATGATTGAGAAAAAACAAACTCAGAATACCACAGTCTCCGATCATAATCGGGAGCATTGTCAAACCCAACGCGAGAATGATTGAGAAAACCAAACTCGGAATACACACAATTCTCCGATCATAATCGGGAGCATTGACAAACCCAACGACCCTATTCGCTTGAAGTCACCTACTACACTGCTAGCTCCAGGCAGATGCCTGGTCACCAGCTGCTAGAGTGGGTGTCGGACCTAAGCCCCGCACCGTTACTGATACAGCTATAGGCTGTATCATAACATTCCCCCCAATCCCTGTATTTCTAGTACCCAGAATTCCTGGGATTCCACACACAAGTCATAAGGAGTAAGCCAGACAAATATTCCCGTGGAGAAGAAAAGTAGGGGGAAAGCAATCCTAAAACCAGTCAAGGCGTAGGTATGACATCTGTGAAAAACTGTCTGAACAATATCCGAAGCTCTTCTTGCACGTATCCGCTGATGCAATGGACAACAAGAAGACTAATCTTCCCAGTCACGCCACTTCTCACATACAAAGAAGACTGCAGGAGGTGATTCTTCTAAAGACACGCATCATGTGTGAGTACAAATACAGCGCACGTAGGACATGTCCTCCCGATCATAATCGGGAGATACACAGTATTTAAAACTTGAAATGATTACTTAACAAAATAATGCTAATATTCTGACTTCATGTTTCCTTCTGTGTTAACTCAGGATTATTCTCCCAGGGAAGAGGCTTCATTGGTTATTGGGCTTTGCCATTCTACTCGCAGTCCATCATCTGACTATATCATGCTTCCAACATTTCTTCAACCGGTCCTTGAAGAAGAGGGGCAGCTTCCACCGTATTGCTTCTTGCAAATGGACAACGCGGCAAAGACAACAAGAACGCTTTCATGTTCGCATACTTGTCCTTGCTGGTTGAGATGAACTGGTTTGAGGAGGTGTACGTCCATTTCCTCCTTCCGGACACACACATAGCAATCTTGACCAAAAGTACTCTGTGATCTCGAAGGTTAAATAACATGGAAGTGTACACCCTGGACCATCTGATGGCATTGTTGGTAACTTATTCAAGAGAATGGGCCCTTACACAAGGCAAGACGTCGTGACCTCTATAGGGGACTTCTCCGCTGTCCTCCTAACAACGTTTACAAGTTTTCGGACATGGCACTAGCACCGTCAAAGGAGTTAATCGCCGTTTACACGCATTCAAGATAACGAAAGGTCCCACCCAACGGGAGAGTCGGTAAGAATACTTGATATACTGATATTTACAAATTAAATGCTACGTGCGTGTATGTACTGTCTGCACAATGCTCCCGATTATGCTCGGGAGGAATATGGGTGTGCCATGTCCTCATTGATTTACATGTCTTCAATAGAAACCAAATGATACAAAGGAAGTTGTACCTAGGACCTAGGATGTATTATCCAAGGGATGCTCCCGAGTATAGTCGGGAGGAATATAGGTGTCCTAAATGATTCACTAATATACAATACATGTTTGCAACACAACAATTGCAGGGGTCTATTACAAGGAGTATGACGAGTCAGGATCTTGGAGAGGACAGTGGGACAATGAGCTGAACCTATTTACGTCCTTCAAGGCTTCCCACTGGTGGACACCATAACAGTATTTAAGGAAGCCCCCAGATCAAGATTGAAGAGCTCGAGAATATCGAGGCAAACTGGGCGGCTGTCTGGAAGACTATTCATAACGAGAAGCCCGGAGGTGACGTCCTTGCAGGCCACATGGCCGATGGTCCTGTACAAACCGCCGGTGACGACCGTGCAGGACCCGTAGCTGATGTCCGTGTACGACACGCAGCGGAGGACCTTCTGGTTCTAGAACCAGCAGCCGATGACCAGCAGCCGATGGATGAACCAGCAGCCGATGGCCCATCCCATGCCCAGTCCTTCAAACATATTGCCGAGATGCTTCGTAAACTTGGGAAGCCAGCGAATAAGTGGTGGACTGATTTCTTCAAAGTTGAAGAAGATTTATTGGAGCACTCAACCAGATGATGCTGTGACTGGGAGTACCCGAAAGACCAAACATTTTGTCGACTTCCCATCGGAGTTGTCAGCAAACCAGTCGTGTTCTGACACAGTCTGAGAAATCAATGGCCAAGCGCTTGATAGCAGCATTGGATGACTTGTCCATGGATGTGTAGACCTTTTACCTGCAAGTAACGAGATTGCCAAGACTATGAAGGTTTCACACACTTTGGAGACTAATATGGAAAGGCCAGAGAGGAGGATGTGTTGTACTTATATTCTTCACAAGGGACGAAGCCGGATAGAAGAATAGCCTACGAGCCCACTACTGATTTGGTTGTTGGTCATGTCGCTGTGGTCAAGGTACAAATGGATGACTTTAGCGGATTGAGAGGATGGGACGTGGTGGAGGTCAAATCACTACCAGTGAATGGAGAAGTGGAATGTGTGTATTTAAAGCCCTTGTACTTTGGGTCAGAAGTTGGTGTACACTGAAACACAATACCAACTTGGCCAGAAGATTGGATGGACCACAAGCTTGTGCCTATTACCGTGGGGGTTAGGAGAAAAGCAACATGGACGGGCGATATTCCCATTGACGCATTTCAATTTAGCTGCGAACCCACCAAGGGTATGAAGATCCAGAGAAAGTACCACACAAGCATGCTCCTAGCTTGTCAATCCATTGAGAAGGACACCAGGGCAGAGACTGTGCAATCGGATGGAGACAATGCAGACATTGCTGAGGAGGAGGAGATGGAGGAGGAGGAAGATGGGGATGGGGACATGGAGGAGGAGAAGGAGGAGGAAGAGGAGGAGAGGAGGGGGGGGAGGAGGAGGAGTAAGATGTTGACACATAGCCGTTTTTTTACTAAATTAGAAAAATTAAATGAATTATACTTACGATTTTTATTGTAAGATGTAAAAGCTAAATTCTGCCTGCCGCCTTATAACCGTCCGCTTTCCCTTTATTTCTTACAATTATAATTGTAAGACACCTTTTGTTACAAAATATGGCATTTCAATGTTGTAACATTCGCAATCTGTACGTTTCTCCGTCTTTCAAGCTCATTTCAAGCATATTTTGTCAAAATTGACTACAATCTTACGTTTTTTATTGTAAGATTGCATTTGAAAAGCATCAAAAGACCCCCCAAAAGTGATGTAAGATTGGAAATCCGTTCTGGATTAAAATAAATAAATACGTTCCAAGCAACGCCATTACATAAGTAAATACGCTTCCAAGACTGGCTTCCAAATATAAATAAATACGTGCTTCCAAGCATTAAAGCACTGGAAATAATATAAATAAGCACTGGTAATAATAAATAAATACGCTTCCAAGCACTGGAAAAAAATAAAATAAAAACGCTTTACCTTGGACTGGTAAAATAAAATAATAAAATACGCTTTCCAAGCACTGGTAAAATAAATAAATACGCTTCCAAGCATAAAATAAATAAATACGCTTCCAAGCACTGGTAAAATAAATAAATACGCTTCAAGCACTGGAATAAATAAATAAAAAATAAATTACGCTTAGATACGTTTTGAAAAAAAATAAATACGCTTCCAAGCACTGGTAAAATAAATAAATACGCTTCTACTGGTAAAATAAATAAATACGCTTCCAAGCAATTAAATAAAGAAAATACGCTTCCAAGCACTTGTAAAATAAATAAATACGCTTCCAAGCACTGGTAAAATAAAATAAAATACGCTTCAAGCACTGTAAAATAAATAAATACGCTTCCAAGCACTGGTAAAATAAAATAAATACGCTTCCAAGCACTGGTAAAAGTAAATAAAATACGCTTCCAAGCACTGGTAAAATAAATAAATACGCTTCCAAGCACTGGTAAAATAAATAAATACGCTTCCAAGCACTGGTAAAATAAATAAAACGCTTCCCAAGCACTGGTAAAATAAATAAATACGCTTCCAAGCACTGTAAAATAAATAAATACGCTTCCAAGCACTGTAAAATAAATAAATACGCTTCCAAGCACTGGTAAATAAATAAATAAATACGCTTCCAAGCACTGGTAAAATAAATAAAATACGCTTCCAAGCATGTAAAAATAAATAAATACGCTTCCAAGCACTGTAAAATAAATAAATACGCTTCCAAGCACTGGTAAATTAAATAAATACGCTTCCAAGCACTGGTAAAATAAATAAATACGCTTCCAAGCACTGGTAAAATAAATAAATACGCTTCCAAGCACTGGTAAAAATAAATAAATACGCTTCCTAAATACGCTTCAAGCACTGGTAAAATAAATAAATACGCTTCCAAGCACTGGTAAAATAAATAAATACGCTTCCAAGCACCCTGGTAAAAATAAATAAATACGCTTCCAAAAAAAAATAAAAAATACGCTTCCAAGCAACTGGTAAAATAAATAAATACGCTTCCAAGCACTGGTAAAATAAATAAATACGCTTCCAAGCACTGGTAAAATAAATAAATACGCTTCCAAGCACTGGTAAAATAAATAAATACGCTTCCAAGCACCTGGTAAAAATAAATAAATACGCTTCCAAGCACTGGTAAAATAAATAAATACGCTTCCAAGCACTGGTAAAATAAATAAATACGCTTCCAAGCACTGGTAAAATAAATAAATACGCTTCCAAGCACTGGTAATATAAATAAATACGCTTCCAAGCACTGGTAAAATAAATAAATACGCTTTCCAAGCACTGGTTAAAATAAATAAATACGCTTCCAAGCACTGGTAAAATAAATAAATACGCTTCCAAGCACTGGTAAAATAAATAAATACGCTTCCAAGCACTGGTAAAATAAATAAATACGCTTCCAAGCACTTGTAAAATAAAATAAATACGCTTCCAACACTGGTAAAATAAATAAATACGCTTCCAAGCACTGGTAAAATAAATATATAAATACGCTTCCAAGCACTGGTAAAATAAAAATACGCTTCCAAGCACTGGTAAAATAAATAAAATACGCTTCCAAGCACTGGGTAAAATAAATAAATACGCTTCCAAGCACTGGTAAAATAAATAAATACGCTTCCAAGCACTGGTAAAATAAATAAATACGCTTCCAAGCACTGGTAAAATAAATAAATACGCTTCAAGCACTGGTAAAATAAATAAATACGCTTCCAAGCACTGGTAAAATAAATAAATACGCTTCCAAGCACTGGTAAAATAAATAAATACGCTTCCAAGCACTGGTAAAATAAATAAATACGCTTTCCAAGCACTGGCAAATAAATAAATACGCTTCCAAGCACTGGTAAAATAAATAAATACGCTTCCAAGCACTGGTAAAATAAATAAATACGCTTCCAAGCACTGGTAAATAAATTAAAATAAAAAATAAAATACGCTTCCAAGCACTGGTAAAATAAATAAATACGCTTCCAAGCACTGTAAAATATAAATAAATACGCTTCCAAGCACTGGTAAAATAAAACGCTTAAATAAATACGCTTCCAAGCACTGGTAAAAATAAATAAATACGCTTCCAAGCACTGGTAAAATAAATAAATACGCTTGCTTCCAAGCACTGGTAAAATAAATAAATACGCTTCCAAGCACTGGTAAAATAAATAAATACGCTTCCAAGCACTGGTAAAATAAATAAATACGCTTCCAAGCACTTGCACTGTAAAAATAAATAAATACGCTTCCAAGCACTGGTAAAAATAAATAAATACGCTTCCAAGCACTGGTAAAATAAATAAATACGCTTCCAAGCACTGTAAAATAAATAAATACGCTTCCAAGCACTGGTAAAATAAATAAATACGCTTCCAAGCACTGGTAAAAATAAATAAATACGCTTCCAAGCACTGGTAAAATAAATAAATACGCTTCCAAGCACTGGTAAAATAAATAAATACGCTTCCAAGCACTGGTAAAATAAATAAATACGCTTCAAGCACTGGTAAAATAATAAAATACGCTTCAAGCACTGGTAAAATAAATAAATACGCTTAAAAGCACATGGTAAAATAAATAAATACGCTTCCAAGCACTGGTAAAATAAATAAATACGCTTCCAAGCACTGGTAAAATAAATAAATACGCTTCCAAGCACTGGGAAATAAAATAAATACGCTTCCAAGCACTGGTAAAATAAATAAATACGCTTCCAAGCACTGTAAAATAAATAAATACGCTTCCAAGCACTGGTAAAATAAATAAATACGCTTCCAAGCACTGGGAAAATAAATAAAATTACGCTTCCAAGCACTGGAAAAAATAAATACGCTTCCAAGCACTGGTAAAATAAATAAATACGCTTCCAAGCACTGGTAAAATAAATAAATACGCTTCCAAGCACTGGTAAAATAAAATAAATACGCTTCCAAGCACTGGTAAAATAAATAAATACGCTTCCAAGCACTGGTAAAATAAATAAATACGCTTCCAAGCACTGGTAAAATAAATAAATACGCTTCCAAGCACTGGTAAATAAAATAAATACGCTTCCAAGCACTGTAAAATAAATAAATACGCTTCCAAGCACTGGTAAAATAAATAAATAGCACTGGGTATATAAAATAAAAAATACGCTTCCAAGCACTGGTAAAAAAAAATAAAACGCTTCCAAGCACTGGTAAAATAAATAAATACGCTTCCAAGCACTGGTAAAATAAATAAATACGCTTCCAAGCACTGGTAAAATAAATAAATACGCTTCCAAGCACTGGTAAAATAAATAATACGCTTCCAAGCACTGGTAAAATAAATAAATACGCTTCCAAGCACTGGTAAAATAAATAAATACGCTTCCAAGCACTGGTAAAATAAATAAATACGCTTCCAAGCACTGGTAAAATAAATAAATACGCTTCCAAGCACTGGTAAAATAAATAAATACGCTTCCAAGCACTGGTAAAATAAATAAATACGCTTCCAAGCACTGGTAAAATAAATAAATACGCTTCCAAGCACTGTAAAATAAATAAATACGCTTCCAAGCACTGGTAAAATAAATAAATACGCTTCCAAGCACTGGTAAAATAAATAAATACGCTTCCAAGCACTGGTAAAATAAATAAATACGCTTCAAGCACTGGTTAAAATAAATAAATACGCTTCCAAGCACTGGTAAAATAAATAAATACGCTTCCAAGCACTGGTAAAATAAATAAATACGCTTCCAAGCACTGGTAAAATAAATAAATACGCTTCCAAGCACTGGTAAAATAAATAAATACGCTTCCAAGCACTGGTAAAATAAATAAATACGCTTCCAAGCACTGGTAAAATAAATAAATACGCTTCAAGCACTGGTAAAAAAAATAAATACGCTTCCAAGCACTGGTAAAATAAATAATACGCTTCCAAGCACTGGTAAAATAAAAAATACGCTTCCAAGCACTGGTAAAATAAATAAATACGCTTCCAAGCACTGGTAAAATAAATAAATACGCTTCCAAGCACTGGTAAAATAAATAAATACGCTTCCAAGCACTGGTAAAATAAATAAATACGCTTCCAAGCACTGGTAAAATAAAAAATAAATACGCTTCCAAGCACTGGGTAAAATAAATAAATACGCTTCCAAGCACTGGTAAAATAAATAAATACGCTTCCAAGCACTGGTAAAATAAATAAATACGCTTCCAAGCACTGGTAAAATAAATAAATACGCTTCCAAGCACTGGTAAAATAATAAATACGCTTCCAAGCACTGGTAAAATAAATAAATACGCTTCCAAGCACTGGTAAAATAAATAAATACGCTTCCAAGCACTGGTAAAATAAATAAATACGCTTCCAAGCACTGGTAAAATAAATAAATACGCTTCCAAGCACTGGGTAAAATAAATAAATACGCTTCCAAGCACTGGTAAAATAAATAAATACGCTTCAAGCACTGGTAAAATAAATAAATACGCTTCCAAGCACTGGTAAAATAAATAAATACGCTTCCAAGCACTGGTAAAATAAATAAATACGCTTCCAAGCACTGGTAAAATAAATAAATACGCTTCCAAGCACTGGTAAAATAAATAAATACGCTTCCAAGCACTGTAAAATAAATAAATACGCTTCCAAGCACTGGTAAAATATAAATACGCTTGTAAAATAAATAATACGCTTCCAAGCACTGGTAAAATAAATAAATACGCTTCCAAGCACTGGTAAAATAAATAAATACGCTTCCAAGCACTGGTAAAATAAATAAATACGCTTCCAAGCACTGGTAAAATAAATAAATACGCTTCCAAGCACTGGTAAAATAAATAAATACGCTTCCAAGCACTGGTAAAATAAATAAATACGCTTCCAAGCACTGGTAAAATAAATAAATACGCTTCCAAGCATGGTAAATTAAATAAATACGCTTCCAAGCACTGTAAAATAAATAAATACGCTTCCAAGCACTGGTAAAATAAATAAATACGCTTCCAAGCACTGGTAAAATAAATAAATACGCTTCCAAGCACTGGTAAAATAAATAAATACGCTTCCAAGCACTGGTAAAATAAATAAATACGCTTCCAAGCACTGGTAAAAAAATAAATACGCTTCCAAGCACTGGTAAAATAAATAAATACGCTTCCAAGCACTGGTAAAATAAATAAAAATACGCTTCCAAGCACTGGTAAAATAAAATAAATACGCTTCCAAGCACTTAAAATAAATAAATCAAGCACGCTTCCAAGCACTGGTAAAATAAATAAATACGCTTCCAAGCACTGGTAAAATAAATAAATACGCTTCCAAGCGTATTAAAATAAATAAATACGCTTCCAAGCACTGGTAAAATAAATAAATACGCTTCCAAGCACTGGTAAAAATAAATAAATACGCTTCCAAGCACTGGTAAAATAAATAAATACGCTTCCAAGCACTGGTAAAATAAAATAAATACGCTTCCAAGCACTGGTAAAATAAATAAATACGCTTCCAAGCACTGGTTAAAGTAATAAATACGCTTCCAAGCTGGTAAAATAAATAAATACGCTTCCAAGCACTGGTAAAATAAATAAATACGCTTCCAAGCACTGGTAATATAAATAAATACGCTTCCAAGCACTGGTTAAAGTAATAAATACGCTTCCAAGCACTGGTAAAATAAATAAATACGCTTCCAAGCACTGGTAAAATAAATAAATACGCTTCCAAGCACTGGTAAAATAAATAAATACGCTTCCAAGCACTGGTAAAATAAATAAATACGCTTCCAAGCACTGTAAAATAAATAAATACGCTTCCAAGCACTGTAAAATAAATAAATACGCTTTCCAAGCACTGGTAAAATAAATAAATACGCTTCCAAGCACTGGTAAAATAAATAAATACGCTTCCAAGCACTACGTAAAATAAATAAATACGCTTCCAAGCACTGGTAAAATAAATAAATACGCTTCCAAGCACTGGTAAAATAAATAAATACGCTTCCAAGCACTGGTAAAAGTAATAAATACGCTTCCAAGCACTGGTAAAATAAATAAATACGCTTCCAAAGCACTGGTAAAATAAATAAATACGCTTCCAAGCACTGGTAAAATAAATAAATACGCTTCCAAGCACTGGGAAAATAAATAAATACGCTTCCAAGCACTGGTAAAATAAATAAATACGCTTCCAAGCACTGGATAAAATAAATAAATACGCTTCCAAGCACTGGTAAAATAAATTAAATACGCTTCCAAGCACTGGTAAAATAAATTAAAATAAATAAATACGCTTCCAAGCACTGGTAAAAATAAATAAATACGCTTCCAAGCACTGGTAAAATAAATAAATACGCTTCCAAGCACTGGTAAAATAAATAAATACGCTTCCAAGCACTGGTAAAATAAATAAATACGCTTCCAAGCCACTGGTAAAATAAATAAATACGCTTCCAAGCACTGGTAAAATAAATAAATACGCTTCCAAGCACTGGTAAAATAAATAAATACGCTTCCAAGCACTGGTAAAATAAATAAATACGCTTCCAAGCACTGGTAAAATAAATAAATACGCTTCCAAGCACTGGTAAATAAATAAATACGCTTCCAAGCACTGGTAAAATAAATAAATACGCTTCCAAGCACTTGGTAAAATAAATAAATACGCTTCCAAGCACTGGTAAAATAAATAAATACGCTTTCAAGCACTGGTAAAATAAATAAATACGCTTCCAAGCACTGGTAAAATAAATAAATACGCTTCCAAGCACTGGTAAAATAAATAAATACGCTTCCAAGCACTGTAAAAATAAATAAATACGCTTCCAAGCACTGGTAAAATAAATAAATACGCTTCCAAGCACTGTAAAATAAATAAATACGCTTTCCAAGCACTGTAAAATAAATAAATACGCTTCCAAGCACTGGTAAAATAAATAAATACGCTTCCAAGCACTGGTAAAATAAATAAATACGCTTCCAAGCACTGGTAAAATAAATATAAATACGCTTCCAAGCACTGGTAAAATAAATAAATACGCTTCCAAGCACTGGTAAAATAAATAAATACGCTTCCACTGGTAAAATAAATTATAATACGCTTCCAAGCATGGTAAAATAAATAAATACGCTTCCAAGCACTTAAAATAAATAAATACGCTTCCAAGCACTGGTAAAAATAAATAAATACGCTTCCAAGCACTGGTAAAATAAATAAAACGCTTCCAAGCACTGGTAAAATAAATAAATACGCTTCCAAGCACTGGTAAAATAAATAAATACGCTTCCAAGCACTGGTAAAATAAATAAATACGCTCCAAGCGTAAAAATAAATAAATACGCTTCCAAGCACTGGTAAAAATAAATAAAATACGCTTCCAAGCACTGGTAAAATAAATAAATACGCTTCCAAGCACTGGTAAAATAAATAAAATACGCTTCCAAGCATAAAATAATAAATACGCTTCCAAGCACTGGTAAAATAAATAAATACGCTTCCAAGCACTGTAAATTAAATAAAAACGCTTTCCAAGCACTGTAATAAATAAATACGCTTCCAAGCACTTGTAAAATAAATAAATATCGCTTTCAAGCACTGGTAAATAAATAAATACGTTTTCCAAGCACTGGTAAAATAAATAAATACGCTTCAAGCACTGGTAAAATAAATAAATACGCTTCCAAGCACTGGTAAAATAAATAAATACGCTTCCAAGCACTGTAAAATAAATAAATACGCTTCCAAGCACTGGTAAAATAAATAAATACGCTTCCAAGCACTGGTAAAATTAAATAAAATACGCTTCCAAGCACTGGTAAAATAAATAAATACGCTTCCAAGCACTGGTAAAATAAATAAAATACGCTTCCAAGCACTGGTAAAAATAAATAAATACGCTTCCAAGCACTGGTAAAATAAATAAATACGCTTCCAAGCACTGGTAAAATAAATAAATACGCTTCCAAGCACTGGTAAAATAAATAAATACGCTTCCAAGCACTGGTAAAATAAATAAATTACGCTTCCAAGCACTGGTAAAAATAAATAAATACGCTTCCAAGCACTGGTAAAAATAAATAAATACGCTTCCAAGCACTGGTAAAATAAATAAATACGCTTCCAAGCACTGGTAAAATAAATAAATACGCTTCCAAGCACTGGTAAAATAAATAAATACGCTTTCAAAAGCACTGGTAAAATAAATAAATACACTTCCAAGCGATGGTAAAATTAAATAAAAATACGCTTCCAAGCACTGGTAAAATAAATAAATACGCTTCCAAGCACTGGCTTAAAATAAATAAAAATACGCTTCCAAGCCTGGTAAAATAAATAAATACGCTTCCAAGCACTGGTAAAATAAATAAATACGCTTCCAAGCACTGGTAAAATAAATAAATACGCTTCCAAGCACGGTAAAATAAAATAAATACGCTTCCAAGCACTGGTAAAAATAATAAATACGCTTCCAAGCACTGGTAAAAAAATAAATAAATACGCTTCCAAGCACTGGTAAAATAAATAAATACGCTTCCAAGCACTGGTAAAATAAAATAAATACGCTTCCAAGCACTGGTAAAATAAATAAATACGCTTCCAAGCACTGGTAAAATAAATAAATACGCTTCCAAGCACTGGTAAAATAAATAAATACGCTTCCAAGCACTGGTAAAATAAATAAATACGCTTTCCAAGCACTGGTAAAATAAATAAATACGCTTCCAAGCACTGGTAAAATAAATAAATACGCTTCCAAGCACTGGTAAAATAAAATAAATACGCTTCCAAGCACTGGTAAAATAAATAAATACGCTTCCAAGCACTGGTAAAATAAATAAATACGCTTCCAAGCACTGGTAAAATAAATAAATACGCTTCCAAGCACTGGTAAAATAAATAAATACGCTTCCAAGCACTGGTAAAATAAATAAATACGCTTCCAAGCACTGGTAAAATAAATAAATACGCTTCCAAGCACTGGTAAAATAAATAAATACGCTTCCAAGCACTGGTAAAATAAATAAATACGCTTCCAAGCACTGGTAAAATAAATAAATACGCTTCCAAGCACTGGTAAAATAAATAAATACGCTTCCAAGCACTGGTAAAATAAATAAATACGCTTCCAAGCACTGGTAAAAATAAATAAATACGCTTCCAAGCACTGGTAAAATAAATAAATACGCTTCCAAGCACTGGTAAAATAAATAAATACGCTTCCAAGCACTGGTAAAATAAATAAATACGCTTCCAAGCACTGGTAAAATAAATAAATACGCTTCCAAGCACTGGTAAAATAAATAAATACGCTTCCAAGCACTGGTAAATAAATAAATACGCTTCCAAGCACTGGTAAAACTGGTAATAAATACGCTTCCAAGCACTGGTAAAATAAATAAATACGCTTCCAAGCACTGGTAAAATAAATAATACGCTTCCAAGCACTGGTAAAATAAATAAATACGCTTCCAAGCACTGGTAAAATAAAATAAATACGCTTCCAAGCACTGGTAAAATAAATAAATACGCTTCCAAGCACTGGTAAAATAAATAAATACGCTTCCAAGCACTGTAAAATAAATAAATACGCTTCCAAGCACTGGTAAAATAAATAAATACGCTTCCAAGCACTGGTTAAATAAATAAATACGCTTCCAAGCACTGGTAAATAATAAATACGCTTCCAAGCACTGGTAAAATAAATAAATACGCTTCCAAGCACTGGTAAAATAAATAAATACGCTCCAAGCACTGGTAAAATAAATAAATACGCTTCCAAAGCACTGGTAAAATAAATAAATACGCTTCCAAGCACTGGTAAAATAAATAAATACGCTTCCAAGCACTGGTAAAATAAATAAATACGCTTCCAAGCACTGGTAAAACTAAATAAATACGCTTCCAAGCACTGGTAAAATAAATAAATACGCTTCCAAGCACTGGTAAATATAAATAAAATACGCTTCCAAGCACTGGTAAAATAAATAAATACGCTTCCAAGCACTGGTAAAATAAATAAAATACGCTTCCAAGCACTGGTAAAATAAATAAATACGCTTCCAAGCACTGGTAAAATAAATAAATACGCTTCCAAGCACTGGTAAAATAAATAAATACGCTTCCAAGCACTGGTAAATAAATATAAATACGCTTCCAAGCACTGGTAAAATAAATAAATACGCTTCCAAGCACTGGTAAAAGTAATAAATACGCTTCCAAGCACTGGTAAAATAAATAAATACGCTTCCAAGCACTGGTAAAATAAATAAATACGCTTCCAAAAGCGTTCCACAGCACTGTAAAATAAATAAATACGCTTCCAAGCACTGGTAATATAAATAAATACGCTTCCAAGCACTGGTAATATAAATAAATACGCTTCCAAGCACTGGTAAAAGTAATAAATACGCTTCCAAGCACTGGTAAAAGTAATAAATACGCTTCCAAGCACTGTTTAAAATAAATAAATACGCTTCCAAGCACTGGTAAAATAAAAACAAAACGCTTCCAAGCACTGGTAAAATAAATAAATACGCTTCCAAGCGTTTGTAAAATAAATAAATACGCTTCCAAGCACTGGTAAAAGTAATAAATACGCTTCCAAGCACTGGTAAAATAAATAAATACGCTTCCAAGCACTGGTAAAAGTAATATAAATACGCTTCCAAGCACTGGTAAAATAAAGAAAAACGCTTCCAAGCACTGGTAAAAGTAATAAATACGCTTCCAAGCACTGGTAAAATAAATAAATACGCTTCCAAGCACATCTCACTTACCTTAAATTGAAAAACTCCACTCCACTCTACTATTGAAACCATTCACAATAAAGGGCTGAGTATCCTCACCAAAGCTAAAAACAGGGCAAACCCCACCCAATGCTTACGAATAATTTCACAATGTGTCAGAGCAGCTATTAAATACCCCATGATAGTAGCTCCCTTCTCACTAACCGACATTCACGTCATTGACAGAGCAGTATTAAAAACAGTTAAACTCTGTTGCTCCCTTCCCAGATCTTTTCCGACAAGAGCACTCCACCTCCCTAAAACAGAGGCAGGACTAGGGGTGCCCTCCCTACTCACTGAATACACCCAGATTACTGCAACAGCCCTCACCCAGTCCATGAACGACCAAGGTCACCTGGGAATCCTCACT
Source organism: Microglena sp. YARC (assembly GCA_022414725.1). Classification (NCBI taxonomy): domain Eukaryota; kingdom Viridiplantae; phylum Chlorophyta; class Chlorophyceae; order Chlamydomonadales; family Chlamydomonadaceae; genus Microglena; species Microglena sp. YARC. The sequence continues at coordinate 14,697 of JAJSRW010001010.1, read as the reverse complement.
AGAGCTCTCCTTAATAAATCAACTTCCACCATGACCACTCTAGATCCTCTCTCTCTATCCCGCAAGCAACTTAAGTATATGTCCCTAGCCCGCCAGCTGGAAACTATTTAAAAATCTGACATAACAATTTCTTGGAATGACACAGAACTTCTTGACAAACTTAACATACACTCTCTTCCTCTCCCTCCACAGGCAATCCCTGTATCACTCATGACTCCATTCCATGACCTGGCCATCTATTCATACCATGACCTGGTCCCCCATGGGAACTCACCTTGTCAGCACTACAGATCTCTCTCTTATCACCTTACACAAAGTTACTAAACACCACAAACGGTCCCTGAACCGCCTCACCGCTCACCTCTCCTCCCTCCAAACTGTCGCCTCCCCAATACACTCTGACCCACTTTCCCTCTCACTGCAATTGCGCAGAACACAACCGATAACGTTAAATCTCCTGCTTCTATTGAACCCTCCACCCCACCCACCCAGCGTTACCAACCTCACGCCACTGTTACTGACGCAGACTACGAGGCGGATTCCATTGGGGACCTGGAAGGAAACCAATGGTGGGCGTGGCCCACGCAGACCGAAGGCAGTCACGCGCACCAAGCATGGGGCTGCCCCAGCAGTGATGCCACCTGGGCAGCACGCCACTACTTGTGCAAATCCTGGATCCGTCACTCCTCCACCTCTAAATTTTTACCGTGCATATAGAATACTCCCACCTCACACCCTGACAGGATCCGCGGAGGCCATGACATCCCCAGACAGCAGCGCACCCTGCACCACCAGCGCGCCTGCTCCACCTTACCTACGGATCCAATACAAAGCCCTGCACATCACGAGCTGGCGGGGCAAGCGCTCCTACAATGACGACAAACTAGTCACTTCCACTGTTGTCCACGTCCAATGGGCCCCAACCATCATGCACAACGAACATATCAACTCCTACACACACATGGTATACAGCATCCACCACAGCACATCTCTTACCTCCACTACCTCCACCATACATTGGAAACCCCAATCTCACAATGCGTCTCACCTTGTTGAACTTTTGGGACAACCAGCATACGACCAATTAACCCACACTTTTAAAACTACTCCCCCATTAAACACACACCTCAACCCTAGGAAGGACACCCACCTTACTAACCTTCAACAACAAGGCCAATGGGCCACCTCCCCAGGATTTAATGCTGACAACCACAACCTTGTTCACAAACTTCTGAAAATTGACACACACGACAGGCACCCAGACTGGGACATTCAACCACCCTCAGCCTACATTATACAAACAGGCATCCTCACCACTCTGGATGACCATCCACACACACACACACCAACGTTTCATATCTTTATAACCCCACTGGTCACTGTCTTGGGTACATTCCCAACGACAGACTAACCTCTCTCAAACAAAACTATGACCACTTCAAAAATCACCACCCTACCAAATGGAACCAACTGACCCAAGGAGGAACATACCACACTGACTTAGCTGCCCTCTTCACCAGATACAGAGCTGCTCCTGCTGCTACCAACACTCTTTCTCCTTTTTTCTCTACCAAGCAGCAGCTGCTCTGGGCATTACTCACCATCGTACTTCTAACCCCCTTAGCTACGACCAAAGCCTCACCAGCTTCTCTTCTACCAGCCCTGCTGATCAGCTCTTTGGCTCCAACCAAGACCCCTTTCTTACCATCTGGACTGGGGGCTCACTGGTGGACATTTCCTAACTCCACGACACACAAGCACACCAAGCTCTAAGGTTGGCCCTAGCCAGTGCTGACCATGCTGAAAATACTCTCAGCCCTACCTGCACCCTGATGCTCCTCCCTGACGACCTTGCTGCCCCTTACAAAACCCTCCTCCACCACTCCTGGATTCACTATATTGACTCCAGACCGCAGTCTGAATTTTATACTACCTCTGAAATTTGGCTTGGCAGCAAATCTCACCCTCCACCCTCCACCCACAAACTACACCTCATCCTTATATGCAACCCCCACAGCCAAGATACCTATTTTCCTAAACTCCCAGATTTTATTGACCAATGGACATACTACATGCAAAGCCTCTCCTCATCCTGGGAGCCCTCTACTATCACTCCACCTCCCACTCTTACCTTCTCTGACATTGTCGTTACTTACCCCCGGAAACTCAAATCTCTTGCCAAAAATCCTTGGCAAACTCCACTCCACCAACACCCTCCTCCCTCTCTTCTTACCACTACTCACCCTTGTCTTCACCTAGCTACCCCCTCCTCAGGCCTCCAGGTCTACACAGATCATAGCCTAATAAAAGGTAAACCAGGGCACCCTAGTAAAATAAGTGCTGCAGTATATGTCCCGGCTGCAGGACAAAGCTACACCATCAACCCTGGGGGAATAGGGGCCACCAAAACTATCAACAGGGCAGTACTGGTAGCCATCCACCAAGCCCTTCTCAACATTGACTACGACAAATCCCTTACACTCCATACAGATAGCCTCTGCTCTCTTCAACTTATTAAAAAAATGATTCATGACCCTACCACAACAACCCTTCCATTCATACTGAACTTCTGCAATCAATTCAAAAACACCTCATTCAACGCATCCTGCATGGCTCACACACCACTCTTTGTAAAGTCCGTTCCCACACAGGTATCCTTGGAAATGACAGGGCAGACATTCTGGCACGCAAGGCAGCTGAGCACCCTGCCTCCACTAATTTTACTGACAACACTGGGGAAATCCCCCGCCACAATGTCTACTGGCCCACAGTTCAACCTCCTCGCACACCCATGGGAGATATTCCCCCACGCATCCTAGCACCTAACCTTACACAAGGTATCACCTCTAACCTGCCCACTAGCTGCCACCTTGGCCAACACCCTCTTAAAGGGATTTATGCAACCACCTGGGCTGATAACACTCCCCACCAACTTCCTCATGCAAGTAACAAATTTTGGACCTCAACCCTTATCCAACATAAAACTAAATTCCACATCCTTAAAGCCCGCTGGGGTAGACTGTGGAACCGTAAACTTGCATTCCGCTGGAAACTCCCTTATATTACAAGCACTCACCCACCCACGAACTTCCTATGCCCCATTTGCCACACCTGTGAGGACGGAGCGGGCCACATCCTGGCGGGCTGCACACACCGGACTTTCAAGGGGCTCTATATCAAGAGACATGACGCCGCAGTGCGACTCATCCACAAGGCCATTTGCACCGGAGCCCTGGGATCCCGCAGAATGATCATGGACGCTGGCAAGGAAGAGGACCTCCCCTGGGGGGTCCTGGGCAAACGTCTCCCTGACTGGTTACGCCCCTCCACTATTACTGTAGCGGACTGGAAGAGAATGAGACCTGATCTTGCCGTCCTACCTGACATAGACTCTCCTACCTGTATGTCTGATAAAGAACTCTGGGTTCTTGAGCTTGGATACTGCTCTGATACCAACCATGCTACTAAGTTTATCACTAAACATGCCCAGCATGTTGAATTAGTAAATGGCCTTAGATCGGCTGGATACCTCGTTCACTATGAAGTTATCACCGTTGGAACAACTGGTACTATTCCAACCTCTTTTTTGACTTCTATGACCACTCTTGGACTTCAGAGATCATGTGCCCTCAAACTGGCGGACACAGTCCACTCCCACACCATCACTAGCTTTCAGAGTATTTTACAGTGCAGACGTTTTATGGAATCACACCCCGGGTCGATACCCGGGGACTAGCACACAGACCGTCCCCCCTCTCAGGTTTTGTCTTGCCAGCTGCACTGTGTCGGTGCTTCCCAACCGGGGTGAAAAACCCCCGTATTAAGCTGCACTGGCATGATGTGGCTACGGTGCCTGCCGGTCAGGCATCGGTGGTAATTCTTTTTACTGAGATGGCCCTACGGTGACTATAGCTAGCTCCGGCTTACGCTATGGTGTCCTTAACTTCACGTCCTGTGAGTACCGGTTCTACACGGATGTAACAATTTCAATTTCAATTTCAAATTTCGATTTCAATACCTGCACCTGCCCATACCTGCAGCTGTACCTGCACCCGCCCATTTGCACACCCACACCTTAACCCATACCTGCACCTGCCCATACCTGCAGCTGTACCTGCACCCGCCCATTTGCACACCCACACCTTAACCCATACCTGCACCTGCCCATACCTGCACCTGCATAGGCCCATTTGCACACCCACACCTTAACCCATACCTGCACTTGCACCCGCCCATTTGCACACCCACACCTTAACCCTTACCTGAACCTGTACCTGCCCATACTTGCACCTGCGCACCTCCTTTCTGCACAGCCAACTTGACCCTCGGAGGCCCTCCGGTCATGATCATCCCTCAAGCGACTGAGTACGGCCGATGCTCAAAACTCAACCCATACCCACATACCCAATCTCACACCCACACCTGAACCCACACTCACACTCACACCCACACCTGAACCTGAACTCACACCCGCACCTGCAACCCCTCTGTCTGCGTAGCCAAACTTGACCCTCGGAGGCCCTCCGGTCATGATCATCCCTCAAGCGACTGAATATGGCAGATGCCCAAAGGATGCACCGGTGGGATTGATCTGTGATGCTGGTGCTACAGCAGAGGATTTCTATGATTCGCCCCTCACACAGAATGTCCAAGTGTGTGGGCACCCATTCTTCAAGAACACCAAGTCAAATTCCTTTCGTGTGCCCATCTTGTCGGCATGCAACATCACAACAAGATACCCAGGTTAGTGACTACCCACAGGACCCCCCCCCCCCCCCCCCCCCCCTGAATTCTTTTTCTTTTTCTGTTTCTTCTTCTGTTTCGTTCTTTTTCTTCCTCTGTTTTGTCCTTTTTCTTTTTCTTTCTCCGTTTTCTTCCTTTGTTTTGTTCCTTTTTATTTTTCATTTCCCCCCTCTGTTTTCTTAATTCCTGTGTCTAAATGTGACCTGACCAAGAATGACACAAACACAAATAACGTAAGTTCCTACAGCAGCCAGCTAGTGCCTGCACTGTGTAGGTATACCTTCGTATTCAATCACATTATTTGGGAAGTGTGTGCCTGAAATGTGTTTTTTGGTGGAGCCTCCCCTTCTGGGGGACGAAAAAAAACCAGGGTCACCGCGTTGTCCGTTTGACCACAAGAAACAAGAAACAAAAAACCTTGGCCCTAGCTGTCTCGTACACCCTGGCTTCATTCTGGTGCACTTGATTCTGTTGCCAGCTGTTGCTCCGATAGCTAACACTCTCCGCCAATTTCCCTCGTCGCTTGCAATGCAAGTATGACTTGTCAGGATGCATATATCATTTATATATATCTATATATATATATATATATATATATATATATCAATGGTATAAATTAATCACTTGCAATACGCCTATGACTTTTCAGGATGTATATAAATTATATCATTTATATATATACATATATATATACTAGTATGGTAGCCCGTGTGGCGGTGGCCACACCTACACTCCCTCTCCCCCACACTCTTAGACGCACACCTCTTCTCTCTACCTTTTCCCCTTCTATTTCAGCTGTGGCCTCCCCCCCTGTCATACACGTATTCCCCCCCCACCCCCCCACCCCCACCCCCGCACACACACATGCAGACCCACAGTATCCTCTACTTCCCCCGGCCTCTTCCTACCCAATCCACACACACTCTCTTTCTCTCAGCTTCGCCCCCAAAAAGCCTCCCTTCCCCCAACCATCAACACGAACACACACTCTCCTCCTCCCTACCTCATACCCTTCACTCCGGCTGTGGGATTTAATCTTGCAGAAAGAGGGGAAAGTGCAGACCAACATCTTGGGAACGCTCAGATCCCGATAACCCCAAGAACACAGGACCAGTGCAATTCCAAAGCTACAAACTTGCAGTTTCATCTTCTCGTGCAGTGCCCCAGCTGATACTCAGTCAACTCTTGGAACAGCACAAATCGTATTTCACGATATTCGATACAACGAAAAGAGCTTTCAGATGTGGGATGGGAGGTGCAAGCGTGAGAGTCTGCAGAGGGACGGAATAGCCGTGGCGATCTGAACTAAGTCGAATTAATCGCAACAACCAGCCAACCATGACGAAGGCGATGCGATGGCATGGCGAAAGTGCGCATGCGTGAGATGAACGGTGGCAACGCTCGCAGGCGGAGAAAAAAAGCATGACGATCTGTAGGTCTGGCTTGATTATGAGTCTGGCGTAACTCCTGAGGTTGGAAAGCAAAGTCTTCACGCCTGGCTTGGTTAAGAGCAGCTTAGCAGCTTCGCCTTCATCCTGAGGCATGGGTTCGCGTTGTTCACGTCAGGCTTCATTATGAGCCTGGCGTAACTCCTCGGGTCGGGCAGCGTGGGCATCACGTCGACTCTTGTTGGCTCTGCTCGGCTCTGTCCAGTTCTTCCTTGCTCATGCAAGCTCGCTTTGAGCGCTGGCTAGCGGTGTTGCTTTGAGCGCTGGCTAGCGGTGTTGCGGGCCCTCCTGTCCATTGGGACCGTTGGCATGCATCATGGTCGCATGCTCCGTGAAGAAGCAATTAACTGAAACGACTATTCTGAGCGCCATGCAAAGCGAGGGTCAGCAGATGACCTCCGAGGAGAGGATCTTCTGGATCTAAATTGCTAGCAGTCATAGCATGGGAGGCAAATGTGGGGATGAAATGAGCGCGCGCGCAGTTTTGGTATTTGAACATTTTGCTGGGCGGGGTGTTGCGAGTTGAGTATGACAGAAAGTCGGTTGCAAGTCGGTACACTTAGCACGCCCATGGCACTTGGGTACGCGATGATGACACGACCACGACCACGACCACGACCACGACCACGACCACGACCACGACCACGACCACGACCATGATTTCTTTACATATGTAGATATCAATTGTATAAATTAATCACTTGCAATACGCCTATGACTTGTCAGGATGTATTTAAATTATATCAAATGGATCCATTGGCTGAACACAGAAAGAATGAGGGTGGTGGATAGAGCACACATCCCTCGCTCAATGAGACACTGTCAAATGTGTGGGTTCCAAAAACCTGAGGATGAAATGCATATGTTTGAGTGCCCTTTTTATAATGATATTCGCCTCCGCTACCAGAAGCTGTTTACAGATATTTATAGGCATGTCCATGAGGATACCAACTTAACCGTATGGAATGTGGAATTCTGCGATTCCACATTCAGAACCTTTATGAATGGAAATGGCACTAAGTCTTTTTGGAGCAACCTAGCCGACTATCTTTCTACTTGTAGAAGAGCAAGACAGGAAGCCCTGGACTGCTTAGTGGCACCGTAATTTATCATCCCTTTTTTTCTTCTTCTTGTGACTTCTCATTTGTTAGCTTCTTACCTCCGCCACTGTAAGTGGTTGAGATCTGGGTCCGGCTCTAAGGGGTTTAATACCTACGCCACCAAAACGGTGGTTGGGAGTTTGGTTTGTTTGTCCTCGACACACCCCTGATGTAATGGGGTTTTTGCTTTGTGGGTGCTTTTTCTTTTTGTTTAAAGCACAGAGTCTCATACACCCTCGCGGTGTCAAGTAGACTTTAACATGTAATGTAATGTAATGTAATGTAATATATATGTATGTATCAATTATGTAAATTAATTGCTTGCGGCGCGCAGGGAAGGAGGGGGGGAGGGGGGGGGGTCGTGAGTTGCTAAACAGTTTCAGCTCTCTGCCTATACAATTGACTGAATTCCCTTAGTCTGCAGGAACCTTGTTTTGTCTATCTAAGGCAAGGCCTCGATGATCTTCCTCCACTCTGCCACAGTCAGATTGTATGTATGTTCCAGTCCAGGGGTAGGCCAAATAGGCTAAAGGGTCTTGCCCAACAGTTAGGAAGGGCTTAAAAAGAAAAAGCACTGATGAACTGAACCCCAAACAATCGTTTTACCGATGGGGGCCCTGAGTTCGTGCTACAGTGATCATTTAATTCTACAATATAATAGACAGATTGTCATTTGGTGGTAGGAGGATGCCTGCCCATGGCCTCTAGACAGTATTGCCCTGCAGTAATGGATGAGTGATTTAGTAAGAGGATTGAATAAAACACAATGCAACACCACTAACTTAGTTAGTCATCACTTAGCCACCCACTTAGTACCTGTGTACAGCTTACTGAATTCCTTTTGCCTGTAGGAACCGTCACAATCAAGTTCTCTGTTACCAACAGTGCGGGGTTTACCTCAAGGGTGGAGCGGACGTTGGTTGTGGAGTCTGTATGTTTGCCTGGTTCGAGGCTGTGCAACAACTTGGTGGATTGCTCTGTCCTGGGGTATACCTGCGAGAGTGAGCTGGCTATAACTGATTTGGGAGGCAGAGTTGAAGCACGAGGGCCCATTATCAGCCTTGTGACCTATCCCTTCCTCGGGGGAAGTATTGAGGTGAGAATAGATTTGGCTCTTTGGTGGGGGATGGGATGGGATAGGATGGGATAGGATGGGATGGGATAGGATGGGATGGGATGGGATGGGATGGGATGGGATGGGATGGGATGGGATGGATGGGATGGGATGGGATGGGATGGGATGGGATGGGATGGGATGGGATGGGATGGGATGGGATGGGATGGGATGGGATGGGATGGGATGGGATGGGATGGGATGGATGGGATGGGATGGGATGGGATGGGATGGGATGGGATGGGATGGGATGGGATGGGATGGATGGGATGGGATGGGATGGATGGGATGGGATGGGATGGGATGGGATGGATGGGATGGGATGGGATGGGATGGGATGGGATGGGATGGGATGGGATGGGATGGGATGGGATGGGATGGGATGGGATGGGATGGGATGGGATGGGATGGGATGGGATGGGATGGGATGGGATGGGATGGGATGGGATGGATGGGATGGGATGGGATGGGATGGGATGGGATGGGATGGGATGGGATGGGATGGGATGGGATGGATGGGATGGGATGGGATGGATGGGATGGGATGGGATGGGATGGGATGGGATGGGATGGGATGGGATGGGATGGGATGGGATGGGATGGGATGGGATGGGATGGGATGGGATGGGATGGGATGGGATGGGATGGGATGGGATGGGATGGATGGGATGGGATGGGATGGGATGGGATGGGATGGGATGGGATGGGATGGGATGGGATGGGATGGGATGGGATGGGATGGGATGGGATGGGATGGGATGGGATGGGATGGGATGGGATGGGATGGATGGGATGGGATGGGATGGGATGGGATGGGATGGATGGGATGGGATGGGATGGGATGGGATGGGATGGGATGGGATGGGATGGGATGGGATGGGATGGGATGGGATGGGATGGGATGGGATGGGATGGGATGGGATGGGATGGGATGGGATGGGATGGATGGGATGGGATGGGATGGGATGGGATGGGATGGGATGGGATGGGATGGGATGGGATGGGATGGGATGGGATGGGATGGGATGGGATGGATGGGATGGGATGGGATGGGATGGGGATGGGATGGGATGGGATGATGGGATGGGATGGGATGGATGGGATGGATGGGATGGGATGGGATGGGATGGGATGGGATGGGATGGGATGGGATGGGATGGGATGGGATGGGATGGGATGGGATGGGATGGGATGGGATGGGATGGGATGGGATGGGATGGGATGGGATGGGATGGGATGGGATGGGATGGGATGGGATGGGATGGATGGGATGGATGGGATGGGATGGGATGGGATGGGATGGGATGGGATGGGATGGGATGGGGATGGGATGGGATGGGATGGGATGGGATGGGATGGGATGGGATGGGATGGGATGGGATGGGATGGGATGGGATGGGATGGGATGGGATGGGATGGGATGGGATGGGATGGGATGGGATGGGATGGGATGGGATGGGATGGGATGGGATGGGATGGGATGGGATGGGATGGGATGGGATGGGATGGGATGGGATGGGATGGGATGGGATGGGATGGGATGGGATGGGATGGGATGGGATGGGATGGGGATGGGATGGGATGGGATGGGATGGGATGGGATGGGATGGGATGGGATGGGATGGGATGGGATGGGATGGGATGGGATGGGATGGGATGGGATGGGATGGGATGGGATGGGATGGATGGGATGGGATGGGATGGGATGGGATGGATGGGATGGGATGGGATGGGATGGGATGGGATGGGATGGGATGGGATGGGATGGATGGGATGGGATGGGATGGGATGGGATGGGATGGATGGGATGGGGATGGGATGGGATGGGATGGGATGGGATGGGAGGGATGGGAGGGATGGGAGGGATGGATCTTGGGGGTGGGTGGTTGGGGGGATTGGGGTTGGGGTGGGGTGGGGAGGGGGGGGAAGGGGGGGGGGTATATACTTACTGCACGAGGTCCAAAGTGGTATTGGCTCTTTTGGGGGCAGAAGTTATTGCATCCCTCAGGAAGCCAGGATAAATGTATATAATATTATGTATGGCGTTCTACACCACATATCCGGTGTAGATAGATGGGATTGAAGTTGCTCTCCTTGAAATGTACCTGTTAACTCTGGGTAACGTAGCCTTTTCATTTACAGCATTGATTTGCCAGCTAAAGGGAGTTACCCTTTTAAGGGAGTTGCCCAGCTGTGGGAGTCGGGCCTTTACCTAACCTTGAACTCCCAACACAACTTACCTGAAGTCAATACGAATGGGGCTCATATCGGCTTGTCCGATTGACCTCTGTAACTAAGATAACTCTTAAATGTGCCTCCCTATTCAATGAAGGAAAACAAAGGTTGCAGGTTCCAACGAATCCGGTCCGTCTATTATTTAGGAGTGGTCATTGCCAACATTCCTGCTGACCTTCCTACTTTTTTGAACAGGAACAATATGCAGCCCCCCAGGAGTCCCCATATGCTTTCTCGCCTCTATATTTACAATGTATGTATGCATGTATGTATGTTGCAGTCCAGGGGTAGGCCTAATAGGCTAAAGGGACTTTCCGAACCGAGACAGGAAGGGATAAAAAGAAAAAGCATTGATGAACCAAAAATAAAAAACCGAGATAAAAATAAAAAGCATTGATTAACTGACTTTCCGAACCGAGACAGAACCGAGATGAAAAGAAAAAGCATTGATGAACCGAGACCGAACCGAGATAAAAAGAAAAAGCATTGATGAACTGACTTTCCGAACCGAGACAGAACCGAGATAAAAAGAAAAAGCATTGATGAACCGAGACCGAACCGAGATAAAAAGAAAAAGCATTGATGAACTGAACCGCAAACAATCATCCCATGAAATTTCAATTTGTATTTAAAAATACAAGTTACAAATTATAAATTACATGAAATTGAATTTTTATACAAGCACAGGTGAAACGTGGAACCCCCTATGCCTTCTGCAATGGCTCCATCCCAACAACTGACCACCACACACACACATACACACACATAAAAATTCACACACATACACACATACACACACAGGTGAAGCGTGGAACTCCCTATACCTTCTGCAACGGCTCCATCCCAACAACTGATCAGCTATGTGAGCCCGAAGCACTTGCCTTTGAATTCAGCTTAGCTGGTGTGAATGCCACATTGAAGGATGCGAACAATGTGACCCAATACATTGTGGCCTGTCCCAGACCTGACTGCCTGGTGGGAAGCCCTTGCTCTGCAGTGGTGAGTTGGGGCCATTGCTGGACTGAATCCTCGGTGTCGCTGGTTTGTGTAGGAAGACCCACCTCCTGGGGTGACAAGTTCTATGCAGCGTCGCCTGCGACGCTAAAAAATGGCGGGGCGTGATCGCGACGGAGCGACAGATGGCAACGGAAGCGAGTTAGTTACGAGACCGTTAGCTGACGTGTCAGGCTTCATCACGGTCAGATGGTCGGTCGGTCGGTCATGTATCACACGACAATATATTTTAGCCTGTCCCAGACCTGACTGCCTGGTGGGAAGCCCTTGCTCTGCAGTAGTGAGTTGGAGCCATTGCATGTATCACACGACAACACGTTTCAATGAGGCATGACTTGGTGTCAAGTCAGCTGCATACCTGTACTTCTGTACTGCTTGTGGCATGATCTTCCTCACGTGTGGCTTCTCGGCATCTCCCTGCCTTATAATCATCACTCATACAATGCCCTTCTGTATTTGTGTGTATTTGTGTTCTGTATTTGTTGGGTGGGTGTACCGTATTTGTGTTTCTGTATTTGTGTGTATTTGTGTTCTGTATTTGTGTTCTGTATTTTTGTTTGTTTGTTGTTCTCCTATTTGTGTGTATTCGTGTTTGCTTTTTGATTGTTATGTCTCTCGTATTTTTGTATGTATTTGTGTGTTCTGTATTCGTGTTCTGTAGTTGTGTGTATTCGTGTTCTGTATTTGTGTTCTGTATTCGTGTTCTATATGATTGTGTTGTATTCAGTGTTCTGTATTTGTCGTCGTGTGTGTATTTTGTGTGCTGTATTTGTGGTGCCTGCTCTCTCGACAGCTCCTCTATCTTCATCTGTGTGGTACCTCAGCCAATCTCAGCTAGCCTAGTAAAGTGAATCACCAAAAGGCTTGTGATCCCATGCAAACTGAGTAGGGGCGCTTGAGTAGTCCTTGGTATATTTTATTACATCTCCCTCTTTATTTATTTACAATACTTTATTTATTTGTTATATTTAAATGTGACCACATGCAAATGCACATGACCTCAGAGCTATGTCCTTGGTAAATAGGGGCCTTGGATATATATATTTCATTTTGAAACATATTTTGCTGTATTTATGTAATTTGATGTGACTCAATGCCGACTGCGCAGGATATTAAGAGCTATGTCCTGGTAAATAGGGGCCTTGGAGGCCTGCTTCCAATTGACACTGGCTCAATTGGCAGCATCTATCAAGTAGCCTTCTAGGTGTGGGACTACGGGTGTACCGCCATGAGTGCTGTTGTTGTACGGCAATGGTAAGCTTTTGGGGCACTGCCTTTGGGTGTGGGTAACGGTGTACCCACTATGAGTGCTGTTGTTAAACGCAAGGTAGCTTGGGGCACTGCTTTGGGTGTGGGATTACGGGTACCCACTATGAGTGCTGTTGTTAAACGGCAAAGGTAAGCTTTGGGGCACTGCTTTGGGGTGGGGATTACGGTGTACCCACTATGAGTGCTGTTGTTGTACGCAGGTAAGCTTTGGGGCACTGCCTTTGGGTTGGGATTACGGTGTACCCGCTATGAGTGCTGTTTGTTGCAGCAAGGTAAGCTTTGGGTCATTTTGCGTGGTGGCAACTGCGACCAAATATCTGGGTGTCTTCTCAAGTCGGCCCTGAATGGTGTGCTGGAGCATCGCAGTAGGGCAGGGTTCATGAATTAATCTAATACCATATGCTGTAAACAATTGAAATCGCTCTGTTGGACCCTCCGCCCCCCCCCCCCCCCCCTAGACCCCCCCCCCCCCCCCTAGAGCCCATAACAACAGCCTTCACACACACAGCCTCACACCGACAAACACACATACTTACACAACACACACACACACACACACACACAAACACACACACACACACATACACATCATTACACACAACTCACATCTCTCACACACCACACAACTGGATCACCCAGGTGGCTCATCTCGGGAACCATGCCCGGTATCCTGCAGAACCCAACTTCTGTCGTGGATGGATCCCGCTTCTATGCTCGCTTAGTGATTGTATAAACCTCTCCAGGTTTACCGCCTTGATGGCCTACCGAAGTTCCTTCGTCAAACTGCTTCCCTGGCTAGCCACAGCATACCTTCCTTTATTGAGGGCTTGGGCAAACATCGCCGCCTCTTCTCGCTGCCCCTGCCCAGCCTTGACTCAAATCTCAAGTTGTGGAGCTGTCGTAGTATACCAAGTACGTTGCACTATGCATGACGCAAATAGTCCGTCTTCTTATTATTCTGTTCTGACTGTTAAGATTTCAAGGAGGTCTGGAATTCACCCTGTACCAACCAAACAAAAAAAACAATTTTGCAATAGCCAAAATTGGGACCCTGAATATTCCTAGTTCAAAGCATATCTTGGAGGTTAGATAATAGTTAGTAATTAATTAGTTAGTAGGTTAGTGCCGTTAGTTAGGTTAGTTGGTTAATTTGCGTTGGTTGGGTTGGTTGGTTGGTTGGTTGGTGGCTGGTTGGTTGGTTGGTGGTGGTTGGTTGTTGGTTGGTGTTTGGTTGGTTGGTGGTTGGTTTTGGTTGGTGGTTGGTTCGTTGGTTTGGTTGGTTAATGTTGGTTGTGCGTTGGTTGGTTGGTTGGTTGGTTGTTGCGGTTAGGTTGTGGGTTTGGTTGGTTGGTTGGTTGGTTGCGTTGGTTGCGCAGGTTGGGTTGTGTTGGCTTTGTTGTTTGGTGGTTGGTTTGGTTGGTGGTTGAGATTGGTGGGGTTGGTTTGGTTGGTTGGTGGTGGTGGTTGGGTTGGTTGGTTGTTGATTTGGTTGGTTGGTTGGGTTGGTGGTTGGTTGGCTTGGTTGTGTGGTTTGTTGGGGGTTGTTGGTTTGCGTTGGTGGATGGATTGGTTGGTTGGTTGGTTGGATTGGTGGTTGATTGGTGGTGGTGGTTGTGGGTTATTGGCCTTGCGTGGTTGCGTTTGGTTGGTTGGTTGGTTGGTTGGTTGGGGTTGGTGGTGGGTTGGTTGAGGTTGGATTGCGTGCTTGCCGAGTTGGTTTGATTGCGTTGGTGGTTGGTTGGTTGGTTGGTTGGTTGGTTGGTTGGTTGGTTGG